>PVQA01000356.1:0-249984 GCA_002980515.1 Fusarium burgessii
CAATTGCGCCATTAAGGCAGCTAAACTATATATTGACACTTGACCATTGATATGACAGCCTGGATAGAGGTTGTATTGTTTAAACTTCAGAGAAAAAAAGTTAGAAGCTAGAGGCCATTCTGTATGGTTGAAAGCTGGATAAAATAAAATAAAAGTACTATGAAGACTGTATTTATCCTGCTTTCGCTGTAAAACTACCAAAGCACTGTGAGTATAGTCACGTGATTGCGCTACAGGTAGCCAGTGGCACGTCGCGTAACTGAGCCCTGCCTGAGCCCTTTGTGCTCACTCAAATTCTTTCAAAGCCGATGAGACCTGAGCTACTGAAACGAACGAGATAACTGCCGGTATACCAAGATGTCTACTCGAAAGAGTGCCAGGCTCCAGGCTTTGGAGAACCAGGAGCCTACCAGTGCCGAAAGAGACCTTTCTACCGAGAAGCCGAGGACGGCGGCCAAGCGCAAAGGAACCGTGAGCGATTCGTATGACAAGCCTGTCAGCATCCGTGATACGAAAGTTCGGACCGAAAGGGATGGCGACAAACAACTTGCGAAGAGAGCCAAGCCAGAATCTCGAGGGAAGAAAGCAGACAAAGTTACCGCCAAGGCAACAAAGGGCGCAGCCACTGATCTTCTATGGGCATGTCCGCGAGAAATTCTGAATTTGATTTTGGACAATGTGAGCTGAAACCACTAGCATTGTTGCCAGTAAAGCTTATTGAATGTGATTAGATTGATGACACAAGAACGCTCGGAAGACTAAGTATCGCAAATAAGAACTATCACGCCATCGTCGAACCTCAACTTTACAAGCGTATCAGCGTTTCCGTTTCATATCACGCTCACATTGCTAAGCTGATCCGAACACTTGAGCCACTTTTATCCATTAATCAGAGAAAACAACTCAAGAGGGAAGGCCAGTACCGCGGCCAACAAGAGAGCTTTCCAAACTGGACTGACCCTCGAAAGAACCCTGATGTTGCTGAGTATGTTCGACAAGTCATACTCTCCATTGGCGACCCAGGGAGGAACCACAAGTACATTGTGGAACGATATGCCGAAGAGGCCATCAAAAACATGAATAGTCTCGAGATCGTTGAAACTTCGCTTATCACAGAGTGAGTAAAACTTGATTTCTAGTCTTTCTCGTGCTAAGAATTTTACAGATCTATTGCAAAGAGTCTTGCAGGCCAAAAGAATCTGAAAGCATTAAATCTCTGTGCTAACAACTTGGGAGAAAACGAAGCCAAACCGCTAGCCAAGATTCAAAATCTAAAGCATCTGGTCATCCATGTGCACGGTTTTGGTCGTCCTAACTTCCACAAAGACAACATTCCTTTATCCTTGATTTTCAATTCTCGGTCGACCCTTCGAAGTCTGAACGTAGAGACTGGCACATTCTTCTCTGGGTTTCTAGACGATTGGCCGAAAAACACGAGCCTAACATCACTCAAATCATTCCATCTTACAGGAGCTTCTATCAACGAGGCCTTGAAAAGCGCTCTGGCAAATGCCATCGACTTTGTTGCACTAGAGGACTTGAAGTTTGGATACCTCTCCCAAGACCTCACAATATTGTTCAAGCACCTCAGTGACATCTTTTCAAAAGCTGACGACGATAATAACGAAACCGAGATCAAACTGCGGAGCTTGGCATTGGATATGGGTCGAGAAAACTTTTTTGCGGCGGAAGAAGAGCAAGAAGCAAATGTTGATGCTAGAATCGATTTCATATCCTCTTTCGACACTCTAACTTGTCTGGAGCTGCATGACTACGGCCAGTATCCTCAAGAGATTCCGGCCAATCCTGACCTGAAGAGCACACTCGTCAGCGCTATTCTTAAACACAGGAATCTTAACAAACTAAAGATTTCATATAGGGGTGTTACAAGCAACTACAAAATGACCTGCCTGGAGCCCGCCACCATTGCAAAACTAGTCGACAATCTTCCAGAGTTGAAGCATTTCGAGTTCATTCCGGAGCCAACTAAACTGGTAAGTGTCAATTTCGCAAACGAAGAAGAGACTACTAATATAGAGGACAGGAAGAAATTGCTAAATTGGTTTGCCGTGGTCGCAGTTTGACTACAGTCACTCTCATCACAGGCGGCTCCTGGTCAAGCCTCGCCGAGAATCAGGAGAGAGGCATCGAGTTTCTGCACTTTGTTTTTGATGCAGTTATGAACCGTCATGTGAACAGCGACGTTGGAGACTTTAGATGGGAAGATCATAGTAAAATCACCCGCATAGCCATGGACTGGATGATTTGGGAAATTGGCTCAAAGCTTGGAAAGGCAAAGAGGGGAATGAAAAAGACAAAGAAAATGAGAGTTAGAGTTGGAAAGCAGAAGCGCGAGGTTCTCTATCGAGAGATTCTAGATTTTGTTCGCATTCCCCTTATTAATGGAGCTGGGTGCAAGTGGGTTGACAAGGTTGAGTCAGACCTAAGGTAGACTGATGGTAATGGCAATAGATGCTCCGGCTCCTTTGCTGTTAAATGAACGTGTCATATTCTATATTGCCAAGTTGTCATGGGCGTAGTTATGCTTTCAGCCACAGGTCTCAGCTGCAAAGAACACATCTAGTATTCAATATTGCAAGAGACCTCCAACCCAAGGAACAAGACCGCGGAGTAGGAAACGAAGCGGGGTGGCCTGGGTAGGTCGCATTGTTGATCAAGTCAATGGACGGTCAAGTTGGTCCGGCAAAATGAGTAATCCAGATGCGGTGGTGTGTTGCGTTGCTTGGTAACTTTACAAGTTGACTGATACCTAGGGAGTTAGGTAGATAAGAAAGGACAGATTTGGTGGCTAGGTGAGTAGAGTTTGTGCAAGGAAATTGACTGGGTTAAGCGAAGAGTGGGTTTGGCTCAGCTGAGCTACATGGTGAGACAATATCCAATAGGCCGGTAGGCACTTATTTTACAGGGGAGGCGAGCGAGCTGGTCGAGTGTGATTCGTGGCGCACTTACAGGAACACTGCAGCAATAGGTAGGTAGGCACAGTACATACATACACCCTCTAAGCACTCGGCTATTGCGTGATACGGAAAGTTTTACTCTGCACTCTTAGTCGCGCACTCCGTACAATGCAGTGCTTACTCGATCATGCCAAACGAGGCTTCCATAGCCCAACTCCCAATTATCTCCTACTTGGAGCTGGAGTCTGTTGTCAGTACCCTTAGCCTCTTTCATGTATGCGATACGAGCGGCTTCTTTTACCTCGAGCTCCCTCTATAGCACCCCGATGCACTGTCCTGGAGTCTCCTTCAGGAGCTGGAAAAGGATGCCAATTCCTTTTTCAATCTCCCAGTCGCAGACAAGATGCAGATTTCTATAGATTCTACCGGTACCTACTATGGATGTGTTGTATGCTACATGCAATTGGAGATAGATCAAATCATTCACACTACATACTACAGATATAAGCCCCTGGGAGCCAACGTTGTTGATGAAAAAGAACAATCTCGACCAGAATGAATTTCTAAATGTAGGTGATTAATTAACTCTTACTATTACCAATTACTACTGCCTTTGAGGCACAGTACCTATTCACCCACAAATGCATTATTAATTAATTAGTGCAACTCGGTAGTCCGAACTTGATCAGTCAGCCACCATCAGGGTTGATTTGAAGACGGGGAAATGCTTTGGTGATGCAGCATTATTTATAAGCGAATGACGTAACAAATCTGAACAATTATGCCACTTCAAACAAAAAATGTTTCTATTTAATTCTTGCGACGTTGCAAAAAAAGGGTATCTGAACCATCGATCTCTTTTAATAACCAAATCATTTATCAATTTCTATAATGTCATCTAAATCCTTCTACGCTCTTGTCGCTGGCGTTGGACCAGGCACCGGTAGGCTTACCCCTCCCTCTTTGACTCTCTGCTTACTGATCTCCAACCAGGTCGTTCCGTCGCGCTGCGATTCGCTCAGAAATACCCAGTTGTCTTACTTGCTCGTCGACCTGAGAGTTATGAAAGTACTCTTGCAGATGTTGAGAAAGCTGGTGGGAAGGCGATCGGAGTTTCAGCCGACGTTGCAGATCCTGCGTCTTTGAAGAAGGCTTTCGAGACTATTAATAAGGAATTGCCCGATAGCCAACTCGCTGCTGCTATTTACAACGTTGGTAGCGGTGGCTTTGCTCGGAAGCCTTTCTTGGAGCTCACCGAGAAGGACCTGAATGCCAGTATCGATGGATCTATGTACGTTGTCCCATGAAACATCAAACAAAAGATGCACCAAACTGACAAAGCCAGCCGAGCCTTTTTCCACTTTGCCCAAGCTACTATTCCACAGCTTCTTGAAGCCGTGCCAAACTCTCACTACCCCCCAACTCTAATCCTCACCGGTGCCACAGCCTCAGTCAAGGGTTCCGCGTTGTTCAGCACTTTCGCAGCTGGAAAATGGGGCCAGCGCGCCATTCATCAATCTCTTGCTCGTGAATTTGGACCAAAGGGTGTTCATGTAGCTCATGCTGTGATTGATGGAGTCATTGATATTCCTCGTACCAAGGAATGGGCTACCAACGAGGGTGCGGAGGATGGAAAGATCAGCCCTGATGCGGTAAGTCATTATGCTGGATTTTTTTGTGAATGATACTGATTGGATTTTTAGATTGCAGAGGCGTATTGGCATCTTCATACTCAACACCGATCTGCGTTTACCCAGGAAATTGATATCCGTCCCTATATTGAGAAGTGGTAGAATAATGCGATGGAAGTCAGGTCACGAACGGATGTGCTGAAATATAGGGAGAAGTGTGAGAAGGAAAACTCCTTCCTACAACGATTCATAATACCAAGCTTACTATGATGTATTTCAATAATTTGACTGAACAATAATTGGTGACGACATGTCATTCTTTGGGCCCAAATCTTTAGGAGATCATGCGTGAATTATGTTACTTGACTTTTGTATAATCCTTGACTTGAATGATCAGTTCACATTTGTTGTAAAGATCTGTGTATATCCTTTCCATGTACTTCCATACATAGATATAAATATCTGAGCAATGTTGCTTTTATTTCACCAAGAAACCGAGGTTACCGATGCATCAATTATACATAATCTTTGATATGAATGGTCGCCTTGGACGATCATTCTCATATCGCGACCTATTGAAAGAGTAACTATGGAATTAAGGTGATAACTGCATTAGCTAAGGATCAGTGTAATTCTCCTTCTCTTCAAGGACGGCTGAATGACATTGTTGGCCGAATCCCTCGGATCCCTTACTTAACAACATCCGCTGACCCCGCTTTTAGTGTCAGTTATAAGTTGACATCATCCTCTTCACAACTCCATCTTGGCTATTCTCGATCTCGCTAACCTTCCCAGCCAACAGGCATTCTTGGTTATTTACTCTTTCAGATCTTAGAAATCATGCCTTTCTATGAAGTTTACCACTCTTGTCCTCTTGACCAGGACCAACGCCAACAGCTTGCCCAAGCCATCACTCAGTTACACTGCGAAGCATTTAAAACCCCTGCATTCTTCGTTCACGTACGCTTCTTTGCAGAAGAAAACAGCGAGAATATCTACTTTGTGGCTGGAAGACCTCACCACCTCACATCTAACCGAATCTCTGGAAACGTTCGCACATCTTCTACACGCTCCAAGGAAGACTTCGACGAGCTTGGAACCAAGATCGAAGCTGCTTGGTACGAAACGCTTAAACTTACCCCGCCCACTGAAAAGTCGACGTGGAGTAGCGATGATGAAGAAAAACGACTGATTTTGGTCAAATTTGTGCCATTGGTAACGATTCGTGAGGCAGGGATGAATGCGCCAGAGGCTGGACAGGAGGAAGATTGGCTCAAGGGTCAGCTGCCTTATATTGAGGATATGGCTAATAAGGGTGTGGGAGATTTTGCTGATATCTTGGCTGAAATCAAAGGGCGGCTGGAGTGATACATGTTGAAGATACTTTGTCTTCTCTCTGCAACTGTAGCTATTGGAGGGATTGCAAGCCATAAGAAATTTTATACAGCTAATACACATATTAAATGATACGATATCTTTTTACCATTCTCTAGGTACCTTTGTTTTGTCGAGAAACCGTGTCAAGGATACTTTATCTGCAACAAGACGTTATTGTTGAATATCTGTCCCGGGAATAAGATACAACGTTATCGCAAAGTTAAAAATCCCATGGCAACGTCAACAGGGATCAGAACGCATGAAAAGGGGCGCCTTACTAAGGAAGGCAGGCGGGGAGATACGGCAAAGTTCCAAATGCTACCAAACTTAACAAATTTCTGGGTTCCAGTTATGACGGAATTCCCTATCAATCTGTACAATATTCTTAATTACGCTTTCTTGTCTCTCGTTAAACAGATGTAATTGTTTTATTTCTTGATTTTATTTTCTTTCCTCTTTTTGTCCTACATACGTACCTCTCAATGGTTGCTCAATTGCTCTCGACGCTGAGCTTCAATTGAGCACGTTGCGAATTCGGTGAGCATTGACAATATGGCTCATCAATTCCACGTCGGCGCTGCTACAGGGCAACATCTTCTTGATCCAATGTCGCAGGGAATTGGTATCATGAGAGATGTTGTCTCGCGTTGGTCAGAACTCGATATCACACAGATCGGATCTCTGATTGCCATTGCTGGAACATTACCTACGGCCTGGAGATTTCTACATCGTGTATGGCACGAAGTTTATGGAACAATACGACGCTTCTTCCTGGCATCTGTGACCATTTCCGGAGGGGATCCTCTCAACAGAAGTGTCGTGAAATGGATCCTGGCTAATCGAGAACGACACTATCGCTCATTCCATGGACGCACCGATATCGGACAGAACGGAGATCGCGCTGCAGCTCTGAAAAAGACACGGCATTCTATCCAGTATTCACCCCACTGGAACGCAAGGTGGCTCTTTTATGGTGGAAATCTCTTTCTTGTAACTCGCAGAATCGACGACTTCAGCTCTTCATTATCGGACCCTAGCTATGACGGTATCGGAGGCGAGGAAATCACCGTGAGCTGCTTCGGCTGGTCAGCTGAGCCCATCAAGGCATTTATCGAATCATGTCGCGAATATTCAGATCGGCAGACTCAGTTTTTCGTAATCATTTATGCTCGAGATCGATATGGTCTTTCTTGGAAACCTAAAGCACGGAAACCAATTCGACACCTGGATACTGTTCACTTCGATAATGATGCCAAACAGGAGCTTCTTGGCGACATTCGAAATTACCTGGACCCCAAAACGCAAAAGAGATATCAGAGTCGGAGTATGCCTTATAGACGAGGCTATTTGTTTTACGGACCCCCTGGAACTGGAAAGTCGTCCTTATCAGTAGCCATTGCTGGCGAGTTTGGACTGGATCTCTATGAAGTCAAAATTCCTAGTGTTGCCACAGATGCGGATCTTGAGCAGATGTTTCAAGAAATTCCTCCTCGCTGTGTCGTTCTGCTTGAAGATATTGACGCGGTATGGACAGATCGTTCGAATTCTGATAATGGGCAAGAGGGGAACGCTGCACCAAATTGCACTTTGTCCGGCCTATTGAACGTGTTGGATGGTGTTGGCTCCGTCGAAGGACGAATCATTATAATGACGACCAACCATCCTGAACAGCTGGATAGCGCATTAGTTCGACCGGGTCGAGTTGATATGAAAGTTTTGCTAGGCAACATCAGTCGTAAATCAGCAGAAGAGATGTTTGTCCGCATGTTCTCACCGGATCTTGGTTGCACCTCGCATCTTGATATGGATGAGATCAAGAAACTTGCCGCGGAATTTGCAAAAGAAATTCCCGATGATACGTTTACACCGTCTCTTTTGCAAGGCTTCTTCCAGTTACACCTGGAAAGCCCGCACGAGGCTGCTTCGAGTATTGGGACTTGGGTCAAAAAGGAGCTCGAGAAGAGCTCTGAAAAGGAGTTTGAAGTTATTACTGGAAGAAAAAGGCTATAGAATGAACTTAATATGTGTATTATGTACTAATAGATCTTGTGCTTGTACTATAGGGACTACATTTGCTTTTGGTAACCATAGAGGCCTATTTTGAAATTCAAACTAGAGTACCTACTCCGTATCTTATTCATGCCGTTTTTCAATCTTCCAAACAATCAAACAGTACTGAAGATCGCATCGCATTCACTGTAACATGGCGCAGCACCAGCAGCTGATGATGGTCTTGCCGTGTAGCGCTAGCGGGGGGGTCGATCGCATCGCTCCATTGATACTACTTTAGGATAAGATCGGCACCGCAGGACAGGGTTCAAAATTGGAACAATGAAACTGCAGGGGATGATGAGGCCTTCTAAGGCCAATCAGGGTATGATCGCGCGATCAACGCAATGCCCTTGTGGCTTTGCATCACAGTGACTGGTCAATCAAGAGCTCTTGAGTGACATATTCGCCCTAGAAATGTTCTCGAAGCATGCTTTAATCGGTTGCCTGGGGCTTAGACCTGATTTCCGAGCGAGGAAGCTGACCATAGACGTCACTCAAGGTTGTTCAAGGCTGATTAGGTATGGGGTTTCATCAAGCTAGACATATATATAAGTGACCAAACTCTCCCCGTAGTTGAACTTGACCAACTTTATCAAGCTATCTCACTACAACAATCATTATCATAACCATCATTGATCAGAAAGCCTATTCATCAACGACCGCTTTTTCGTCTACATCTCCAATTCAGAAACCTCTATCTTGATAGCAAGTCAGACCAACTACTTCTGTTTGCTTCGCAAATATCAACCATCTCTTTCGTCAGTATACAACACAAGCCTTAACAGACACGCAAGACGGCAGAAATGTGTCTACCGTTTTGTAGAAAGAAAAAGCAAGATCGGATCTACGATTACCACCCACGACCAGCCATGGGATACTCAAATAAATATGGCTATAACAACTACGGATACTACAATGGCGGCAAGAAGAAGAAGTCACGTCGATATGGCCATCACTATGCCGGGGCTGCAGGCGACTTACTGGGTGCATGGGCCGATGCAAGTGGAGGTCATCATGGAGGACACTCTGACGGCGGCGGCGGAGGCAGTGGTGGCTGCGACGGCGGTGGTGGAGGAGGAGGAGCATGTTAAGAGAGAGATACTCTGATTTGGAGTTTTAGATACCTATTTCTTTACTGTTATTGGAGCATAGACATTCAGGGGACATTTAATCTGTACTATAGAGTTCAATACTTGCGACACAATCTGAGAATCATAGCTTGATTTTATAAGCACAGATGAAAGATATTTGTAGGTGCTTCTGCATTTCAATCCATTCAAGGCGGCCAAGTCTTACGATAATAACCTTGCAACGAGTCTTGTGCTTTAAGGTAAGGATAGCTCCTTTTTTGGGGGCCAGTCGATCATTACTCCAGCACTCCACCTTTCGGCTAAGATCTTCGAAACTGTATGCAGGTTGACAAGCATTGGAGGCAAACTTGACCCAGAGAAGTAATTTCCGATGATTCTTATGGTTGTCGCATGATATGATACCATTTGCGGCGGTGCACACATACTTATCAACTGACCAACCACCGATCCTTCATCGCCCTAGTTCAGAAGCCCAGACATCTTCAAGGATTTTGGTGCCCAGGGCTTGGCCTTGAATTGAAGCAGGAATGGATGACCTTTATCACGTCATCGCTGAAGGCAGTGCTTGTTTGTAAGGCTTATCGCATGCTATTATCAGGACGTTGAAGGTTTATATAAGAGCTAGAGGCATACACCATAATGAGGGCTTCAATAGAAACGAGCACTTATGAATTGAACTCAGCTTCAACGATTACTTTGGCCTGCATCACAGCATCACTCAAACAATAACCTCTATCTTTAAACACAAGCAAACAGTTCTTCATATCACATAAACCGACAACAATGTGTATGGCATTCTCGACCAGGTTACAGGACGATCCTGACCCACCTACGCGTTACTACAAGAACTATAACAACGAGTACCCGGTTTCTGGCAGTAGTGCTCATTCACGTCAAAATGGCCTAGTTAGCTCAAAGGATATTAACGAAAGGAACGCCGCCAGTAAAGAAGCCCGTGACAAAAACAAGAGAAAGAAGTGGGACAATCCAGCGGGAAGAAGAAGAGGAAAAGGCGGCTCGAGTCATCACGTCGGCTTCATAGGAGGTATTTCTGGAGGTTTCGCTGGAGGAGGTGGTGGCGGTGGTTGCTAGAGACATCAAGCTCCTGTGGACTCAAATACGGTTGAAGCATGGGTTATTTCATGACTCATTCTCAGAGCCATTTTACTAGTCTTTGGAGTCAAGAGTTGACAATGGGCAGTTGAGTTATTGAAGCGTTGGATCTTGGATCTTTCAGGTCACTGCATTCGAATGGAGTAATTGGGCAGAAGATTGCTTGGCATTGAAGTCAATACACTCACTTACTTTGAGTATTTGCCCAACAGACATGAATATCATGTCTATAGACTATATGTCACTTGGTGAATGGTTAGGCATTGATCAGTCATGGATATATTCATTCTAATGCTAATTGCAAACATTTTCAGGTATATATTCTGTTCAAATACTGATACCACAAGGCATGTTCCTTCTTTTACCGGAGAAATTCTACCTAATCCTCTGTGAATACACTCTTAGCTCCTGCATCAATGGCAGCCCATGCCTCAGTAAGAAACTTCTCAGGCTGGGTAAACTCATAGTCAGGCAGAAGTTTATTCCACTCGTCAGACACTTGCAAAGCCCCATGCTTGATTCCAAGGAGGAAGCATTTGATCATGTCCGCCGCAATCTTCTCGCGCACTTCAACTAGAATAGATGGGTGTTCGGGGATTGGAAGCCATGGAGCCTTGACAATACCGGCCTCGAGGTCTTCACTCTTCAGGTATTCAACTTTGAACTTTTTACCTAATAGCCTGATTAGTATTCTATCCCAAATATCCTTGCTTCGGGGCTAGTCTTACCTCTGATCTTCTCGCCAAGAGCAACAAGCTCGTTCATCGTGATATCTGTGCCCTTCGCACCACTGACAATCGGCCACTCTCCTTCGTACTCGACTGCTAAGGCAGTTACTTTGGCTGCATCCTGGGCAGTTGTAAGTGTGATTACTGCTTCTCCATCGTCGACAAGAAGAGCCCGGCAACCATTGAAGTTAACCGGGGTCTCAAAAAGATTGACGTGTTTGGATGACTTGTATGGGTAGGTCATGTAGTTGGTGAAGAGTCCAAATTGGAAGAGTGTGTATTCGATGACCTAGTACTAATCGTTAGTGAGTCTTAGGCATTATGTGATGATGTTTTGTACCTTTTTGTCCTTATTGATCTCGGTGAGATACTCACGCGCTGACCTCTTGAAGTCATACCAGTGGAAGTAATCCAGGTTTGACCTAAGTACCAAGTATTAGCTTGATTTGAAATTAGGTTCATTTAACTCACGAAGCCCATTCACTTGGCGCAAAGCGCTTCACGCCAGCTCGGACTGCTGCATCGATTAACTTCTCCTGCGGCCCAGCAGCTGTATCTCCCGGCGCGACAGACATGAAAGACAGGACTGTATGAACGCCTTGCAGAATTTTGGTAAGTTCTTCGACATCGTCGTATTTCGTCTGGAACCATTTTACTCCAGGGGCGATTTCTGTTTCAGGCGCATCCTGAGATGTTAGTTGGGAAGTGTTATTCAAGAAGTGAGCCCAACCTTTCGAGACAGGATGATTATGTCATGCTTGTTCCTGGCAATAAGGGCATCTAGTACCTCTTGGCCGACATCTTTGAACTATTGTCAGAAGTGTTAACATAATGTTGATGATTGGACTTACTGCCAGCTCCTCCTGCAATTGCGATTTTAACCATGTTGAGTGAGTTTGATGAACCTTCTTATTGATACCTGACCAAGTCTAACCATACATTTTTCTCAATTTTACTACGTATTTTCCCCTTTTATATACAAACTTTTGAGCCAGTTCTGTTCCGCCATTTCCAAGGATGGCAGCCTTGCTCCGCCGATGCCAAGACTCGAGTGAAGCTTATATCCGATGCTTATTCCCATCTTACCACTCAAATTGTATGACAAATACGCCTCGAAAGCTCCGGGAAATCGGCGGAGGAATACCAACATGATCCTTGGACCGTCAGCATTCAACTCTCATCCCATACCTGAATGTTTCCCTCCTTTTACCATAAATTTCAATGATGGGGGAACGTATATCATTGGACGAGCAGTATCCGGTGATTGATTCCGCTCCGGCGGTCGATTCTGCACCAGCCCCAAAACGTCGAAAGCTACGCAAGGGAACAGTCTCATGCTGGGAGTGTAAGCGGCGGAAAGCGAAATGCATCTTCTCCGATGATCTCGGCATTTGCGATTCGTGCAAAAGACGTGGTACAGATTGCGTGAGCCAAGAATCTGAGAAACCACCAGAACTTGGAAGCAACAAACATATCGTGGATCGACTCGGAGAAGTTGAAGCCTTGGTGCAGCATCTGCTTAAAAACTCCCAGTGCGAGAAGCGCTCCCAGGATGGTCTGTTCTCACCATCAAGTTCGGTTTCGAGGAGACGGAGCGAGGATAGGCCAAGGCGTTCTAAATCACCTGCTGTCACCGACACCAATGACACTTCACAAAATGACACTTCAGCCGCAGTAAGCTAGATATTGCTATATAACTGGATTCATGGTACTTACAAAGTAATAGATCCATCCCATAGAACTCACACCACAATCAGAGCAGTCGCCATCTTCTCGAACCCCTGAGGATGTTGGACCTCATGATGCTGTGTACCGAGCCCTGATATCCGCTTGGCCAAATTCAGAAGATATGAAGATCATCATGAGTGTCCCAGTGGAATCCTCGCAAATCATCAGAGCAATGACATGCGCACCGCCAAAGGAACGCGGCTCAAGACTCCCATCTCCTTCTAGCCTACTTCGACTACCCCCACGAGGATCTCATCCAGTTCTCGTTGCTCGAAAAATGCTCGTACTAGCTACCTTTCTCCAAGGCACTTTGATCTCGTCTGAGAAATATCTTGAAAAGCTCAGCATAAGCTATGAGAAGATAATGGCTCGAATTGTCAAGGTCGCGCATGATCAAGTCACTTGCAATGATGACCTTGTCTCTTCGCTTGAAGGTATAGAGTGCATCATGCTCGAGGGTCTTTATGAAAATTATTCTGGCAATCTCCGCCGATCATGGCTGGCGGCGCGTCGTGCGGTTATGATTGCGCAAATCTTGGGGCTCAACAAAGGGATTGTTCCATTATCGGTAAGAGGAGCTGCTGTTGAACCAGACGATCTATGGTTTCGCCTTATCAACCTCGATCGATATCTCTGTTTGATGCTAGGTCTACCTCCAAGTGCACCTGACGAACCTGTAGATGATCTTGATGCATTTGGCTCATACTCAGCAAATCGGAAAATGCAACATCTCTGCTCGATCGCCTGCGCTCGGTTGTTGAGTCGAAGAGCATCCGATGTCTTTAATCAATCACTTACAAGAGAAATTGACAAGCTACTAAGAGATGCATGCACATCTATGCCAGCTCAGTGGTGGATCATGCCGAATCTCTCCTCCCACTACGACCTCCCCGATAAAATACGCGAGACCCTTCGTTTCAACGACCATTTCATGCAGTATCACCTTCTCCTACAACTTCATATGCCGTACTTGTTGAAGGTCGATTCTGGAGAAGAGTGGAAGTACAATAAATTGACAGCTGTAACAGCCAGTCGCGAGATCCTCATGCGTTTCGTAACTATCCGTACAATTCCTCAGTCACGATATCACTGTCGAGGAACAGATTTAGTCGCCTTTATATCATGCACTGCTTTAACAATCGCTCATATTCTCTGTGATGAGCGTCACAAGAGGATCGAGGAACATGGGTTTCACTTCCTCACACAACAGCGGTTAAGTGACAGAGGGCTCATTGAACAAGTGCTGAAAATAGCACAGGACGGTTTACGCGAGACTAATGGCGATATTGACGATATATCGAGAAGATTGATTACTTTACTGCACTATCTTCTTGCCATTGAAGATAATGTCACAGCTGGAGTGCGGTACAGTGTTTCTTTTGCAGAAGAATCGATGAAGGACGGGGACTTGGGGCATCATGTCAAAGCCAGTGACGATGGAACGGTTCTTGACATTCATCTTCCACATATCCCTGTAATCAAGATCGTTCGTCGGGATTCTCACGGGAATGAAAAGCCACCTGTCGTCATGGAACTTCCTTGGGGTAATATACTATTGGAACAACCAGGGCCAAGAAATGTCTTAGAGGATGTTGGGTTAGCTGATCCTATGCCCTCACCAGCGCATGACGAAAGGGAAGGAGGCGGCGGAACAACAGATCTGGATGAACCATCCACTCTTCAGGATAACCAAGTGGCAGATTCATGGGCGCTGGAAGGTTTAGATATGAGTTTTCTTGATAACTGGGTAGAAGGGCCAGTGTTCGTTTGAAAAGGAGTAAATGTGCAAATATCGGGACTATTAGAGGACCATATGGTTTGGCTTTCTTTTCCAGAAAATCTACCGGCTTATTCTTTCTGTAAACGGGATTTCAGCTACCCTTCGAACACTATTAGCCATTGGTTCTTCCTAGCGAAGCAACCACGTCGCCTGATGACTGTCTAGTACTCAGTTTCCGGCATGTTTTGCCAGGAAATCGGTATATCTCTCATAGAAATGGGTGGTTTCTGGGGTTTGGGGAAGAACTTCCATAAACCAATGCGGCAGACCAGCATAGCAGTAAATTTCGACGTCGACACCATCATTCTTGAGAGCTTCAGCGTAAGCAAAAGAATCATCTCTAAGAGGATCAGCTCCACCACATTGAATAACTAGAAATCTGTCAGCGTATCCTCGTGTAGACTCAAGCTCGACTCACGTGTTGGAGGAAGACCCTTGAAGGATTCTGCAAGAAGAGGCGAATGTCTATAATCTGGCTCTGCGCTGGGTAAGTAAGCATCAAAGAAATTCTCCATCATTATTGTGCTCAGGACAGCATCATCTTGCTCTTGGATGTAGCTGCCGTACTCGTACTTGTCTTTGGGGAAGAACTTGGGATGGCATGTTGCTGGAAAATGCAAAATTTGGGCGATGACGCCGGTGATACCGTCTCTGAGGCAGTCTAGAGCGAGAGAAGCAGCCTATAGATTTATCAGATTTATATTCAAGCAAGATGAGAGACAAAGCTTACCAATTGGCCACCGGCGGAACCTCCACTGATGATGATTCTCTCAGGATCAACGCCTAGTCTGTTTGCATTCTTCTTACACTAGCGATAGTTAGCTTATTGAGGTTTCCGATTGTATGCTCCAAACTCACCCATAGAAGTCCGTCATAACAGTCATTAATCGGCGTCGGGAAAGGATTCTCAGGCGCTCTGAATCAATTAGCATAGTATTCGGACTCTTGTGAGTATGAACTTCTCACTTTCTATAATCCACACTGACAACGATAATGTTGGGGTTCGTTGCTGCATACACATTATCAACGCCATCAACTTCATGTCTTCCCAGACACCATCCTGACAATGTCAACCAAAACAATTCCCGTAAATTTAAGACATACATACCACCACCATGCATTCGATACATCAAAATGGCATTGTCCTTCACATTGGGCGACTTGTAAACCTTGAGCTCGACCATAGTTCCATCACGAGTAGGAATGTCAATCAATTCAGTGACAATGTCTTTGTACCGATCCGGTCCACCGGGTGGTATCACTGCATCGGCATCGTCTGTGAGTGCACGGATGCTGGGAAAGTCGGGAAGTGAAAAGACAGCTGCATATTCTTGTCTGATGGAAGGTTCTGCTAGTTCATACTCTGATGTCTTTTTCGAAAGATGGCCATACTTTGGGAGGGGGGTGAAGGGTGCCGTGAGGTCAAAATAGTCGCATGTAGTCTTCATGTTGCCCATTGTGATGTGTTGAGGGCTAACTTCGTTTTGGGAATGTTTGCGGTGTTGACAAGAGGTAAAGTTTTCGCAAGAATTTTATACAAATTAAGCTGTATAATTTGTGAAGCTTTCTCTTGGATTCCCCGGGGTCCGTTTCTGAGTTTATATTCCGTCCGACCCTTGAGTCTTTCATGCCGGGCCCTTCTCATTGTCCGTGGACCTGAAAGCCCTAGCATTGACAGGGAATGATTCATCGTGAGCGTAGCCTATTGTGGTTTAGTGCAGACTCATTCTGTATCTCAGCCTGTAGACCAATTACACAAGATCCAGTCTGCGAAGTTAGGAGAGAACATTATTGCAAGCGCTCTTTGGCAGAGTGCTCATGTACCTCTTAACAAGAGGTAAGGACCCAAGTCTTGGATGAATCATTCTGACAAGTTGGCCAAAACCAGCCATAAATATCACTTGTTACAAATTCTATGTGGGATAGATGTTCAAATGCCGTAAGATATCCCGCTATTTAGAGTTCCATTGAGACCTTGGTAACGCCGTCTCCGCACGCTAAGTCAGTACCAGTCTACTGGGTACCTTCGCTAGGAAACCACTACAAACTTTCTCTCAAGAGCACCATCGATAATGCAGCATGAGTGGCTCATCGGTCAGTTTATAATGGTGCTATTTAATAAAGGGTTTGAATTAGCCTTTATTTATCTTGATTGACTTTCGTATGATACTTGAGCATGCAGCGTCTTTAATCCAGGCTCAATGTACACCTCTTAATTGTGCGAATTGACTGATTCACAACACACTGGAACAGTGAATACGGAGGCAAAACACAGCTTGAGATTCTGATAGTCAAATCTTACCTTCTTGTTGCTTCTGACTGTGAATTGCTTATATACGGAAAGGGCAGATGATGCCAGGATATCACTGTCGTTCTTTTGAGCTACTTGAGTAACACCTAGCATACCCTAGGGTAGGCCACCACCACCTCAGCGAGTTAACTGGGCTAACAAAGATCCTGGCTGGTCATTGGCCCGGAATTTCTTTCTGGCGCCGAGCCTGGATGTGATGTGACTGGATCTGCCTGGGGTACATTACCATGACTTCAATACCTCGATGAACTGCCCATTGACGAGCCGTGTTCTATTTTTCTGAGTTCTCAATTCAAGCCTCCTCCCATCTTCGTCCCCTTTACCTCCTTTTGACTTCTTCGTCTTTTCCGCAGACTTGAGCCCGTTATACTAACATCATCGAGTCACGACGATGTACGTTCGATTACGATACGATACGATACAATGTGACGCGACGCGACGCTGAGAAACCATCCCGAACCCTCCACGATATAGAATAGCTTTCAATATAATGATTTCCATCTCAATATCCTTCTGTCCCCTCGTCAAGCTTCAATTTTTACTGCCGACTCAACATTCAAAGCAAGAGCAAATGGACTCAAGAGGCTAGCGGCGAAACTGTGAACAGGCTGCCTGCGCTTAGAAATACTCACGAACCGCCACCAGGCAATGATCCTATCCAATTCGAATCCTCAAGGCCTAGCGGCAATGCGCCCAGGCGTCTGCTATTGGGCTGTTAAGTAGATGGTGAGAGATATACAAACTGGGGATACGGCCCAAGAGAACAATTGATAGATGGCGCAGGTCTTGCGAATTGTCGAGCCAATTCCCGTCCAGACTATCCTAGATCTTGCATTCGAGACCACAAACTCCGACATTTTGTATTCACCGCTCGATATAGCTGTTCATGAACTGCTGCCTTGTCATTTTCTGATAGTGATAGGACGCCACTCCCGCTGGTGTCATCCTTTGGGCGCAAACAACGCCTTGCCTGCGACGTCGCGCTCAGTCTCCCGCAGCTACCATAGTCAATACATTGAACATACTGTTAGAATAAACCAAGACCATTTCTCATACTTTTCTTGGTTTTCCAAATACCATTACAGGGCTCAAATGATGAATGCATGAGGTTTTATGCCCTAGCCAATCATTAGCGCTCTAAGCTCCAAGAAGGAGCGGCTGCTGCCTACCGTCTGACAGCATGCCTCGTGCTATAAAGTCACAGTCATCTCTCTCATACATGATTCTACCTTTTCCATGATGCGTTGGATTCTGTCAATATGCCGAAATCTGCAAACACCACAGACGAATACGATTTTGTTGATCATGAAGACACTGCGCTAAGTCCAGAAACTATGGCTGAATTGAGGGAATGGCTCCAGCCCACGGACTACCTTGCCGAGAGCTCAGAGTATCGTCGCCACCTATTGTCACAGGCTCCAGGAACTGGACTTTGGCTATGCGAAACAGAAGAGTATCGAAAATGGCACGACTCTCCGGATCATGGCAGCCTTTGGATCAAAGGCGTGCCTGGCGCTGGTAAATCTGTCATGGCGGCTAGTATGATCCAGCACCTGCGAGCGACTGAGAATTGTCCCGTTCTCTTCTTTTTCTTCCGCAATATAGTCGCTGCCAATTTCTCACCACGCGCGCTCATCCAGGATTGGCTTGCTCAGCTTCTACCTCATTCTCCCAAGCTGCAGTTCGCTCTTCAGTCGCGACTCAAGACCAGCTTGGATGAGACGTCAGACAATGATCTCATCCAACTCTTTCTTGATGGCGTGTCATGTGTGCCCAAGTTGTACTGTGTTGGTGATGCGCTGGATGAGATGTCGACTGATAGCACGCCAATCTTGGATAAGCTGAACAGTCTGGCAACTCATCGGCCAAGAACCTTGAAGTTGCTCATGACCAGCAGACCTTCTCGGAACCTACAGAGCACGCTGCGGGACTCGTCAATTGTTCACATAAGCTTACAGCAGCGTCTTGTCGATGTTGACATAAACTCATACCTTAATCATCAATTTGACATGGCGCCTAAATCCCAGCATCATCGTCAAATGAAGGATGCTATCATTCATATGGTGGCGCAGAAATCCGAAGGCTTGTTCCTTTACGCCAAGCTAACTATGGACCAAGTTGAAGACTCCCTACAGTCCGATGCACCCATCGACATCAATGATCTCGAGGCATCACTTCCGGTTGGTCTGGAGCAGACGTACACGAATATGCTGGCCAAGCAGCGGGAAGAACCTGGAATTAATACAGATGTTCAAGTATTAATTCTTGAAGCAGTAACTCATGCATCGAGACCTCTCCGATTGAATGAGTTGGCGAGTCTCTTGGAGTGTGTTCGCCCTGACATTACCCAGCCTGGTTCCTTCAAAACTTTAGTCGCAACCAGCTGTGGACCACTGGTCGAAATCCTCGAGGATGAGACCTTGCAGGTGATTCATCATTCATTCACGGAATTCTTACGTGGAGATACGCGCAGCGCTTCCACTGTTGGTGCTTCTGACTTTCCCATCATCGACTCACTCAAGGCACATAAACATATGGCCATGAACTGCCTTCGTTATCTGCAGTCTGGATCACTGCTGCTAGAGAGCGAGAAGTCCGATACCTCTGCTATAGATCCGTCCGTGACATTTGAGATACCCAGGCATCGGTTCGATCATGATGCATGGCATTACAGGCATGAGCATCTTGGCCTTTCCGACGAGCATGATGCGTTTGAGTACAGGGCAGCCCGCTTGCAACACCCATTCCTAAGCTATGCAGTGGAAAATTGGCCATACCACGCTTCCAACTACGATGTAAATGATGAAGACTTCTTTGATACCATCGCCGATTTTCTCAATCCCAAGAGCCTTTCATTACTGCGATGGCTAGTTCTGCAGTGGGGATCAACATCGAGTGAAAAAAGGTCAATGGAAGGGATACCCACAGCTCTTCATCTTGCAGCCTTTGCAGGATTATCACACTTCTCTACCAAGCTACTCAAGCAAGGCGACTCTGTCTCAGCCCTTGATGCTCAAGAGCGGGTTCCACTCCATTGGGCAGCAGCAAATGGGCACGATAAAGTAGCATCGCTCCTCATTCGGTACGGGGCCGATCCTGATGCCGAAGACGGTAGAGGATTGAAGCCCATTCATCTTGCAACGTTGAGGAACCACTTTGAGGTTGTGAAAGTCTTGCTCGAAGCCGGCGTTAAGCCAAACACAATAAAGACAAAAGAGAACCGCACAGGGCGTCTCATGGGCGGTGAAAGGATCACCAAAGGAGAATGTTCCATATACTACGCCAGTCGAGGAGGTCATACAGAGACTGTTACCGCCATGATACCCTTCTGTGAACCGCACATGCTGGAACAACTTTTGTGTCAATGTTGCCAGTTCGGCCGGGCGGATGCAGTTCTGGCAATCTTGGACAACTCCTCTGTCTCAGCCAACGCGACTTTTGAAGGAGCGACAGCTCTATATTTTGCCTGCGCCATACCGAATGCCAAGTGCGTAGAAGCACTCATCAAGGCAGGTGCAGATGTAAACAAGACATCCCAGTGGCACCCGAGACGACTGATCCTTGGGCCGGCTCGTCAGAAATGTGCAGAGGCAACACCGTTACATCGTCTTGTAGAGGTCTGGGAAGAGGAGAATGATTCTGATAGTTACAAAATCCTAAGAATGCTGGTCAAAGCCGGCGCTGACTTTGAACAGCTCGATGGTCAGGGAAGGACTCCATTGCTCATATCAGCACGAGACTCATCCTATGCGGACGAATCGCGGGATTATTTACCAGCTTTGAAGGCCTTGGTAAGAGAGGGTGTCAACGTCAATTTTCTTGGGCAGGTTACAAGCACGGGCTCAATATTGCATCAGGTGCTTGATCATAGCAGAGACCTAGAAGTTATCAAACTTCTTGTGGAACATGGCTGCGATCCGATGCAGAAGAATGAGTATGGAGAGACGGCACTGATGAGTGCAGTGAAGGGAACCAACACCTACAAGTCCAATTTAGATGCAAGAAAGATAGGGATTGTGAAATACCTCCTCGACCAAGGTGCCGATCCATGTTGCAAGGATAATTACGGAAGAACACCGATCAGTGCTGCAATGTCAGAAGGGCCTGATCTCTTCAAAGTCCTGTTTGAGAAATCCACCGACGCATACGAGAAGCATCGCTGCTGGTTCAATCTATCTGAGATACGCGATAGAGAAGAGTTCACCCACTATCTTGAGCTCCTGATTGCTGAGGGCATGGATATCGAGATGCTAGATCGACATGGCAACACTCTCTATCTGAATTGTCTTCGAGGGGACAAGGAACGACTACGCATTCTGAAAGATCATGGTGCCCGGACAGATGTCAAAGATGCTAATGGGAACAATGCACTGCACCGCGTCTGCCTTTATAGATGGACAAATATCGAGGAAATGAAAAGGTTCATAGATGAAGGTATCGATCCTCTTGCCACCAACAACAACGGAGACACGCTTTTGCATGCTGTTGCAAAGTGGTATGACAGTACGAAAGAATCTGCCGACCTTCTCCGTTGGCTTCTCAGTTTAGGTATTCCAGTCAACGCAGTCAACAACCAGGGTGATACACCTCTCCACGTTTTTCAAACACGTGAACGCTCAGGGAGTACTTTATTCGGTAAAGAACGCATTCACTTCCTGGATGTCCTCAACAGTAAAGGAGAGGTCAATCTGGAGATCCGCAACAGTGATGGATCATCACCGCTTCATCTGGCCTCCATGATATCAGAAGTTGAGATGGCCAAGCTCCTGAGCCTCGGACCAGACCTTAACTATTTGACTTCTGATTCGCAAAACATCCTCCATCTGGCTTGCCGTGCTCGCAAAGCAAATATCGTTGTCCAGATTCTGGGAACGGCTTCACACATAGACCTGAATCAGGAAGACAACTTTGGTAGAACACCACTGCACTATGCCTGTAGTTCCGGCGATCCCGAATCTGTTGCCTGGCTCTTACACTATGGCGCATCAACTTACCCAAAGGCAAAGGATGGTTCTTCTGTCCTACATGCTTGTGCGGATATCAGAATGGAGCAGAGCTTGTGGAATCTTCAGGAAAGAAACTCTCCATGGCTTCGAAGACCAACTGATGATCCACTTCGACCCCGTGTCCGTGCAAATCATGATGGAGTGACTTGGTATAAGGCCAGGTACTCGACCCCAGAGGTCGGCATTCAGAAACAGACTTCACCCGGGGTTGCGACCATCATAAAAATGCTAGTTGAGCATGGCGTTGATCTTGGTTGGCTAGATAACCGTAACCGAACGGCCTTGGACTGGGCACTCTATACGGGATGCTCCGACTTTGCAGAAGTCTTTGCTGAGGACGAAGAACTTCTTGAAATGGCTACAGTGGAACTAGAGAAAGAGAATGACACTGAGAAAGTGGAAGAAATGCGAAGGGGCATCAAGCTACAAATGCTTTTGATGCGTCCGAGATCTTACTGGAACACTCTGCGTCACGATGAAACAGCTTTCAAGACTCTCATGGAGAGGCCTGATACTTTCCTCGGACTTATGTCAGTCCATGATACCGCTCAAATGATGAATGAATGTATTGAGACGGCACCGCAATCAACGACAACCTATGGCTTCCTCAAGCGGCTGATGAAACCAAGTACCTTCCAAAATATCGACCACCTTTCTGTTATAGAGAAAGCCCCGGCACTCACTAAGTACTACAGCGATTACGAAAATACTAAGGCGAAGCTTGAGAAGGTGATTGTCGAGAAGAGTTGGCATCCAGACTCTCTTATGACTGCCCTGGCCTTAGCTTGCTCCCAAGAAGAGTCAAACATGCTCACCTTGAGGTCACTCGTTGGAAAATTGAAGGTTGATGTCAACGCCAGATTTGCCGCATCAAGTGGTGATAGGTACGACAAACGTAGTGATGTAATTCCAGGCGGCACGGCACTACACGTTCTTGCAGAGGCGGACCATTACTGGCAGGTGGAAGGCCTGCGGTATCTCATTGATAGCGGAGCCAATGTTGATGCTCGAGATCAAAATGGACGAACGCCACTTCACATTGCTGCTAGGGGTTTGTACTATGAGGACCGCAATGTAAAAGGGTTGGCAAGGCTAGAAGCTGTCAAAATACTCCTTGATGGTGGAGCTGACATCAACGCCCTCGACAGTGACAATTTGCCCCCGTTACACATGGCGTCCGACGCACCAGATATTACGAAGGAGTTACTCAGTCGAGGTGCAGACGCAACTATTGGAATGGAGAGTCCATTGTTCGCTACAATTTCCGACCAGAATCTGGAAGCGTTGAGAACACTCCTCGTCCACGGATTGAGTCCTGACACTTTGAATAAAACGAAGCACAGCCGGCATGTGCATTATCACTTGACAAAAGACCGTTATGTTTATCCTCTTCTCTGCGCTGCGTTTGCTGAAAACCTCAATACGCAGGTCAAAGACACAGTACCTTTACTACGCACCCTAATTGAGCATGGAGCGGATCTTTATCTGCCACTGAACGAAGACGAGACACTGATTCACTTCCTCTTTGTCTACCCAGAGTATGAGGTGATTGATGAGCTTTTGAAGCAGCCTTGTGCATCAAAAATCGACCTGAACCGTCGCGACCAAAGAGGTCAGACAGTTCTCATGGCTGCGTGCAACTGGCGGCAGACTCTGCCTGGGTTTTCCCATCGGCACTGGGATAAGCCTGTGACAGGGCCTCCTGTGCGGATGTTGAATCTTGGAGCTGATGCGACTCTTGTTGACGATCTCGGCAAGACAGCGCTTCATCATCTACTGAGTAACCCTGGCTTACCGGACGATACACTCATTGAGTTCATAAATCGAGAAGAAGTCGCTCCAACCCTCTTTCAAAAGGACAATGATGGGTACTCACCGCTTCACTATTCTCTTCGACTATTGCGCCCTGCTGTCTGTGAAGCTCTCCTGGTGAAGGGCGCAGATCTGCTTCAACCTGATCCGCAAGGCTGTACAGCTCTTCATCACATCACATCGCAATGCCTTCTCAATACCCGAGAAGCTGGATCGCCTGGACGTCTGAGTATCGGACTCGGTGATGATTACTTCAATCAATGCCATGCTCTCTGGAAAACGTTCCTTCTCCAAGGAGGCTCCATCAATGCGACTGACAAAGCTGGAAACACTCCTCTACACACGTACCTCTCTTCTCCAGAAGGTCAGGGCCATAAATCTAACCCAAAATCATGTCATATCGATCATTACGCAATTCTGTTTCCGGAGGCTAGCGGTGTTGATATCTTTGCGGTGAACAATGCGGGTGAAGGAGCGCTACATACGATTGCGGGTAGGGGAAGCAGGTATGGTACGGTAGAGGGACACGATAAGAGTTTGTTTGTTTTGATGATGAATAAAGGATTGGATCCGTTGAAGGAAGACGAGAAGGGGAGAAGCGCATTAGATATTGCGAGTGCTTGTGAGAAGGATGACATTGTTGGTTTACTGGGTAGGAAGTGAGCAGAAGAATCGGGATGATATTGAATTGGGAATGAATTATACAGTCGCTTTTGTTTAAATTTAGTTTTGACCTCGAGTAAAGAGTGTGGAAGGAATAGTAGTGCGTATTATTGAATTGAATTGAGTTCATTGCCATGTCCGTCAGCTTGGGGGCTCAACGAGCTACAATTAATCGATTTGGTATGGCTATATTCACTCGTTTCTTCTGCTATGAAGAACCATTGTGAAATTGGAGATTTAAATCTATTTATAAGGCCGTGGCTTTGAAGAAAACTTGATATTCAAACATATAGCATGTAGTGGCTTTCTCCAATTTCTTCCTGATATGGCAAAAGGTTCGAGCGCCTCTCTCTAGCTTAACGCATATGCAGCTTTAAGACACATACGCGATAATCACTTCCTTTCAAGGCTAGTCTATAGAGCGTTCCCGAACCTCTCTTCTCCCTCTTTCAATGAACATGCTTCCCGACGGAATAATAAACGTGATCATTCTTGGGGTGAAGCGATACGCTGCCGATCATGAATTTGATTCCTAAGACGGGATTATAGCCGTCTTTCGGTCCGAGGCCTCGGCTTTGGCTAGATAATAGTCTCATAATTGGCACTAGCAATTATGGAGTACGGGCACAAAGCCGACCGGCCTTCGGGATCTAAGTATCCGGTGCATGTCTCGTCTTGTACGATAACATGTCAATCGTGATTCGTTTGGCGTTTCCATTGACGTTGACCAAAGTGCGGGGGTTGGAGAGCTGAACATCGAGTAACTAGTATATAAAGCTTGAAATAAACCCTATTTTCACTTCTTCTGTCAAATCTCATATCGCTCTCATTATCCAAAATGGCTACCAACGGAACCAAGTCTCAACCTATCAACCTCAAGGACAACTATGTCCAAATCATCAATGGCAAACCTGCCCCAACCCAAAAGACCCATCAGGGTGTAAACCCAGCTACCCTTGAAAAGAAGCCTGAAGTTCCCGTCGCCACCCAAGACGATCTCAACAAAGCTGTTGAGGCTGCCAGAAAGGCTTACAAGTCTTGGTCAAAGGTTCCTTGGGAGGAACGTAAGCAGAAGCTCTTTGCATGGGCTGATGCCATTGAGGCTCAGAAGAAGGAATTCGCAGACCTCCTTTGCTCTGAGCAGGGCAAACCTGTAAGATATACAACCTGATAATGGGTTACACTGGCTGAGCTGACGATATAGATTGCTCAAGCCTCTGGCGAGGCTGATGCTGCTATTGCTTGGATCAAAGGTCAAGTTAGCATCGACCTCCCCGAAGAAGTTGTCGAGGATAGTGAGACCCGCAAGATCATCACAAGGTACACCCCTATTGGTGTAGCTGCTGCTATTGTTCCATGGAACTTCCCCCTCATGCTGGCAGCTGCAAAGATTGCACCCGCACTAGTCACAGGAAACGTCATCATCGTGAAGCCATCACCCTTCACGCCCTATTGCGGCCTGAAATTGGTTGAGCTGGCGCAGCAGTTCTTCCCTCCTGGTGTCGTGCAGTCGCTCAGTGGTGATGATAGCCTCGGACCTTGGCTTACGAGCCATGAGGGCATCGACAAGATTAGCTTTACGGGCTCGACCAACACCGGAAAGTTGGTTATGCAGAGTGCCGCAAAGACGCTTAAGCGAGTCACTCTTGAGCTGTGAGTATGGATATCTGATTGAGGTGACGGCAGCTAACATGTTATAGTGGTGGCAATGATGCTGCAGTTGTGTTCCCCGACGTGGACATTGACGATGTGGCCGAAAAGGTACGCTCATGCATCAATACTGAAGCAATGTTGACTTTACTAACAAGTAGTAGGTTTCCACATTGGCTTTCTTGAACTCAGGTCAGATCTGCTTAAACGTCAAGCGAATTTATGTCCACGAATCCATCTACGACAAGTTCCGTGACGCTGTAGTCAAGCACGTCAAGAACTACAAGCTCGGCCCCGGTTCTGCTGATGGAACTAGCCACGGTCCAGTTCAGAATGAGATGCAGTACAACAGAGTCAAGACATTCTTCGACGACATCGAGAAGCAGGGTTGGAAGGTTGCCGCTGGAGGAAAGTTTGATCCCGCGCCCAAGGGTGGTTACTACATTCAACCTACTGTCATTGACAACCCTCCTGATAACTCGAGGATCGTTGTCGAAGAGCCATTCGGTAAGTTTGTTTACCACAGCCATCATGGGTCAAGATACTAACAGGATAGGCCCTATTCTTCCTCTCCTGTCATGGAAGGACGAAGATGAAGTCCTTGAGCGTGCAAATGACACCTCTCTTGGTCTGGGTGCCTCGGTCTGGTCTTCCAATCTTGACACCGCAGAGAGAGTGGCCAAGCAACTAGAAGCGGGAATGGTTTGGATTAACAACCATTTCGATATCACTCCTATGGCTCCCTTTGGTGGTCACAAACAGTCTGGAATTGGTGCTGAATGGGGTATCAATGGACTCAAGGGTTTCTGTAACGTGCAGAGTCTCTTCTTCAACAAGGTTGCTGCCAAGCTTTGAGAAGTACTTCAGTGTCTGTATTTAGCTGAGCTGTGGCAGAAGTATTCTATATACCCATTGTGAGATTCCCTAGATTAACTAAATTATTACTGATATTAGGATGTTGTGTTGTTCCATGCCTCACAGCTTGACCTCCACCACTTGTCCACCGGACACAGCATCGCTGTTCTGTCCAGAGGTAACAATATAAAGAACCTTTCCATCATTGCTGAAAGTGGCACTACTAGGACCAGCAAGTAGCCCCTCAACAAGGACAGTCTGTTTTCCCCCTGGAGTGATCTTGACAAGCCTATCCTGCCAATAAACAACATACGCATTTCCCTCTCGATCCATGGCAAAGTCATCTGGTGCATAAGCAGAGCCTTTCTCGATCTTGGCCACAATCTCAAAATGGCCAAGTCTGCTTCCCATATCATCGACCTTGACTCTGTTCAAAGACTAGTGAGCCGTGTTGGTGAAGTATAAGTAGTTATTAAAAATCTTGATTCCGTTTACACCCACTGGGAATGGACCGCCAGGAACTGGTGCAAAAGCTTCATGCTCGATAGCTACTTCAACATTCCCAGTAGTTGTATCAATTCTCAGAATTTCACCCCTTTCCGCATCGGCTGCCAGGATAATGTGTTTGTGGCGGGGGAGGGACACGATGCCATTCAAAGGCCCAAACTTCGACTTTTGAAAGACTGTAGAAACGGAAACATTTTCCCCATCAAACTTTAGAAGAGAAAGATTCATAGTGTCGTTCTGATACATCCCCTCAAATATGCCTCCAGTGACAGCAAAGATATCTTCGCCCACCTCGACGATACCAGAGAGAGCATTTACTCCGTCAATATTGGCAATGGTACGGGGCTTAGGAGAAGAGCTTTTTGGGGTGAAAGAGTATACCTTTCCCTCTCTGACGGTAGTCATTAGAAGGCCGCCATTGGAACGGATAGCGACATTTTCGATCCAGGTGTTGGGCAACTGAACGAGTTCATGGACTTTGATTTGGGAGGAGGTATAGTGAAAGAGTCCCGCGCCGATGACAGCTGCGAGTCCTGCCGCGAGAGTATAACGCATAATGGCTGGTATAGTTCCCTGGTGTTGGGATTTGGGAAATAAGGGTGAGCTGGAACGGTAGGCACAGAATTTAGACTTGGATTGTAGCCTGTAAGTTGGTATCTGTGTACAGGCTACTTTTGAGAGAATGAGAGTATTTATCTTGTCGACATCTTGACGAAGCATCTTGTCAGTGTCGGACTTAAGCTACTTAACTACGAGATTGGCTATACCACGTCTTTCTGTTAAACTAAAGGTAAGAGATAGCTTTGACTGGATACATACAGGGTCTAGATATCATACACTGATCGGCCTTGGTAATTCCATTGCCTAGCTTCGTATTGATAGTTATGTGATTGGTCAAATCTATCCCTGAAGATGGACCCTGATCCTTCTTGGACTGCTAAGAACAAGAAGGATTTGGCCAATGTTAATGAAGGAGCGAAAAGAGAAGGGTTTTCCTCTCACCTGATCTGTACTTTGAATGGCCGTTCCTTGCTATTGCTGGTTTGTTTTACTGAATAGCTCTTGCTGATGCTTTTCCAATGTCCTATGGGTTTGAAAGTTTTGTCTCATCTCAATAATTCGGAATAACCAACTCTTCATCAAGCACACGATCTGCAAGGAACGAATTGCTCTGGGTTACCTCAAACTCAGACGTTATTCCGAGATATTTGGTTTGGGTCTACACCATAGCTAACCAAGAAACAAAAACAACTGGGGATGTTCGTTCTTTGATTGATGCCCAGGAAAGTGACGCTACTGCAGAGTAGATTGGCCCCCCCTGAGATTCACAGTATGTGTGAATCGATATGTGTCTGTAAACGGACATTCTTCAGCTTTGAGTGGTTAATAGGCTGAAATGGCTTTGTTCTGAACTCTTACGATTAGGTAGACCACACTCTCGTCTCGTATGACAGCGCCCAGAAATATGTACGCCATGAGACATGGCAAGTGAATACAGAACTTAGCTCAAAGAATCAAAGAGAAGAAAAACCTTCAAAGAAAATGGCATGGTGAAATGAAAGACTTGGATTATTGGACTGGCGGACAAAAGTTAATTCACCAACTTTCTCATAGTTATACGTGCCTCTCATGCACTTGAATAGTCAGTTGGGATACCTATAAAGACCCTGAAATGCGAAATTACTCTTCCATATCATTTTCAACTTCACAGACCAAAGTGCATTCTCAACCTCGACCCAGAAAGCCTCTTACTACCAAGACTCAACTAAGTGTTCTTGAATTTTCAAGATGTCGTAAGCCATGACTCTCACCTAGTTCGGAATCTATCTATGGCTGAAGCTAACTTTATCCAAGTAAAACAGACCATCTTACCAGTCAGCTGCAGAGCACTCTTGCTAATCATGCGGACACGATGGGCCTTCTTCCATACGATGATGAGATCGCCTCGAAGCTGCGTGAGCTCGACAGCATTATCCAAGAGCGCATTTCTGCCTTAGATCATGAAGTTGACGGAGCAGCCGCCCCACAATCAGATGATGAGATGGTCATGAATTCTCTCTCATCTTCTCAGCCTCAGCAAGTTGCACCAGAAACATCGGTTCCGGCCAAGAAAACCAATAGACAGACTGGACCATACCCAGGGCCTACACCGGAAGAGATTGCAAGATTCCAGGAAAGGCCAGAACCTCTTCAAATTATAAGTATCCAAAGGGCAACAGAAATCGACGCTAAGGCCAAGGCTAAGGCTACGGCCCGGCCTGAGCCCAAGCCCAAAGGGAAGCAAAAGACACCAAGGGATCACAGACTCCGAAACATCTGGAAGCAATGAAGAATTTCACCGTACTAGTCACGAGGAACAGTCCCAGGAACCGAAAGCTGTAGGAGTGAGACGTGGAACGTTATGAAGGAAATCGCGAGGAAGTGAGCCATAGATTCTCATGGCTGTCAGCATGCCGGGACGGGATATCTGCGGCATACAGGATGATCGATGGAGTTGTCTTGCTTACAGAATTAGGGTAGCATATTGATTGATTAGTTTTAGTATTGACATGACTTACATATGAGCCTCAGGCGTTTACCAGCGGAAAAAAGTTTATGGGTGACTGATGAAGAGTATTAGTAAAAGTATTCAATCCAAGCAGAGGCATTGGACAGGGTCATAAGAGTGTCGTAGTGATCCCAGACTATTTTATTGTCCCGATAATTTAAACCAGAATAAAGCGTTCAAGAGACTCACAATGATACTGAATTACCCATACCAACGATATGGCACCAAATACCATCGAATCTACACATGAGCGGCATCATACATAACAAGACTCTCTAGATGCTATTTGAGAGCAAACTTTGGTTCTGACGGGGAAAAGATTTCTTGAAGATTGGGAGATGTCGCTGTTTTGTCTATCAAAATAGTCATAGTTCATTCCCATGTGTTCAGCTTCTCAGTCTGTATTTTGTTGGGGAGCAACAAAACTCGTTGTTAGATGCGATGCCATATAGAACTAGTACCGTCCAAAGCATGCCTCACATAGTAGACCAGGTCATTTCAAACACGGCCACGATTGCATCCACCTCCACAGCCCATACAACCATCACAAATCATCCCCTTGCCAACCTCGGAACAGCGCGGCGCATTCTTGATAGTAAACATCTCCCCAGAAGAGCCTCTGTAGCAAGAGAGTCGGCGCTCGGCGTTGAAAGCCCGAACCATCTCTGGTGCAGCACGTCGGACATAGTCTGCCTCAACCCATGAGGCCTGGGATGAGCTGTATCCGGTCCAATGAACCCAGTATTCCTCTTGTTCGGCACCAGCAGAAAGGTAGAAGACGCGATAGCCCAGGACATGAAAGATGTGGCGCTTCCCAATTCCAGCTGCGTACTCTCTAGTGCCAACTCGCCGCCAGAAGGTCTTCGCTGAGGATGATGGGCTGCATGTTGGCAAACTTGACTTCAAGGTGAATTGTGTCGGGGTCTTCAGTGTAAAAGCTGCGGATTTCCAAGTCAGTTGTGGCTGAAATCTCTGGACGAGGTTGTGGAGGATCTTGTGGGACTGTATGGCTGGCAGCATTGGTGTCAAACATCGGGAAACCATTGCAGATGGATGAATTGAAGCGGGAAAAGTAGTCATCTGCCATCTCATCACTCTCCATGGATTGGGATGGCAATTGTCTTGGGGCAGATGACTCATTCGGGATGATCGGAGGGCGTTGTTCCAGGGGAGATATGAGTGGTTCGTGATAACGGGAACCTGACATCCTGGTCAATGATAGAGGAATTTCCGGTCGAGCAACATACCGGATGAAGCCGTAGCAAAGTCCCACTGTGCAAGGCTGAGGAAGATCGCCTTAGACGACATTGTAGCAGCCACAGTGCATATAGAGATTCATGTAGATCTGACGCGCAATTGAGATTGGAGATTGATTAACGAAGTAAGGTTCGTGATGAACTTTAACTCTTTGTCAGATTGAGCCAAGAGTTAGGAATGAATAGAATCTTATAAAGATAAGGGAGATGCTACTCATGAATCTCGTTATTGCCAAAATGTCAACAGGAAACGGACTGAGTGATTATGGTTCAGGCATCCCGTACGACCTTTTCTTCTGCATATCTATCAAGAAGGTCATGGTTGCTTTGTTGCCCTTTGATGCAGCATGTACGGAGGATAATGAGAAAGTGAATCGTCAGATATTTGTCGATGAGTAATGGTGGTTTCTTTGAGAACGCAGACAGATTTCAAGATGACAGCACATCGATGTGAAAGGCTGCACTAATGCACAAGGCATAAGCTAAGGAAAAGGCTGCATAAGGGGAAGCAACGCGACGAGGACCTAGAAGAAATAAAGGACGACGAAGCGCGACACCAGGTGTTAAGCGGGTGAATGAACCATGAGATGATAGTAAATGACGAGAAACACGAATAACAAGAGCATCTTTTCTTTATCATTGTGTTAGAGCCCTAATTCACTCCGAACTTGTGAGAAAGGCCCCTGAACAGCGACACTAGTAGTTCATACATTAGATGTCCTTAATACTTTGGTTAGGCGATACCTGAACGTTTTAAAGCTCTACTCCCACACTATGACGGTTCATTCTGTTGTAAATCATGAAAATCTCCCGTTCCCAATACTCCATGGCATCGATAGCGGCTGCATACTGGGCACGTGCGTAGTCAAGACGCATATGGACGGCTTTGAGCTCCTCCTGCATGCCTCTGTTTGTCTGGCCACGCCGACGGGATCTTCTCTTGCGATTAGACTGTTTGATCGAGCTGTCAGTTGACTTAGCGCAAGGGGCTGTGCAGGAATAAGATATATTAGTCACTACTCTAAGACTAACTGCAGGGACTTCCGACTTACCGTTGTGTCTCCGTGCTTGGTTCGTCTTTAGCATCGTGTTTGGATGGCTGTAAAGGTTCGCTTTCTCACTGCCGGTAACCCCGGCAGAGTAAAGGCGTTTGGGCGGAGCTTCATGCCGCTCCGGACGTGAGAAACACACGCCCATGTTTGTAGTGTGGAGTGAAAGCTGGGCTATTCCTTTACGGGCCTAGAGTGAAGCGTAAAGTTGAATCAAGGAGCCTAAATCAAAGTCGTTTTGATGGTTGGAAAGGGAATGTTTGGTAACTAGAAAATTGAACATGCAAGCCACTTCTCTTTAGACACAACTATTGACGCGCCACGTCGGTTCTGAAAGACATGACATAATATCTCCATTTGTGACTCTGCAGCTTGAAACCAATCGTTTATGTTTCCATCCGGGGAGAGTTGTTTGAAGTGTCCCGAAAGCTGCGTCTATCCGCGGCAAGCTGCAGATTCTGGCCCACATACAAGGAGGATTTCGATATTGGCTTCAAACAACCAAGGAAAAACATGGAAATATTTTTTTTAATATGAGCAACGCTCTTTTTGTGACAATGGACATGGTAGTTATCACCAACTGTTTTCTTTTTGTTGTTGGTGAATGACTGTATATTATTTGCGTTGCGGTCCTGGTTTGAAACTAGTAAACCCCCCTTTGACTCCAGGCTTGGCCCAAATCACCATATTTCTTTCTTAGGCCCAAATTTTGGGCTCAGGCTAACTTTCGATGAAGATTCACTGAGTGCCATGAACACCCAAGTCCTATAACGCTAACAGTAAGTTGTTGATGGGTTGATGCGGCAAAACAACCACTTACAGGGATCAAACCATGCACCAGCTCCTTATCTCTCGATATAACTCTTCATCGGCTTCATCACCGACGTCGACAAGGTACCCTGCTTCTCCAAGATTTCTGAAGAATAAATTAAGTGCCCCTCAGTCTCAAAGTATTTTAGTAGAAAACTGTTTCAGAGGCGAAGTCAAGGTTGGGAGTGGGCCCAGTGGCTATGTGCATAGTGCCACAAAGTGTCTGTTGGCCTATGCATGGGTTGGCTGCAGGTCCTCCTTATAAAAGTACTCCAATCAACGATTTCATTCAAGACATTGAGTAACTCTAACCTGATTTTAGCCGGTTGACCACCTTAAATCTGTTTGAACCCCGTAGATAAGGCATCGAATGGTCCATTGACCAAACATTCGTCACCCATAATTCGCCTTTTGTATCAGTACCCCATAGACCAGGCAGTAAGAGACTCGAAATTCATACCTCTGACCAATAATATCTAGCCATCAAAAAAACATCAATTTCTCTTTGCTCTTACCAGCCAGAAACCAAAATCTAGACTCATGGGCTCATTGTATAGACCCTCGACAATGGCCATAATCCAAGCCGCCATGGCCCAGCTCTTACCATCAGAGCGACAAGCCCATGAAGGCAAAGCCTTGTTGTCTCTAAACGCAAGCATCAGTCGTGCGCTCTTTGCTATGGACCCCCAATGCCCCTTGGCCCTTCAACTGCGCAAAATCCAGACCGAAATCCGTCGCCATATGCTCGCTACCCTTGCAGACGAAGCAGATGCAAGGGGAGAGACGGATCAATCTTGCGATATTTCGCCGGTGGGACCAGAAGCGTATTCACCCGCATACGCAAAGAATTTCATTCATCCCGACACTGCCATGCCAAGCATTGAGCGAGATTCAGATTCTGAGTCTGTCGAACTGGCCTTATCTATGGTTCGGGTTACAACAAACGATGCGCGTAATGAAGCACAATGCGCAAAAGTTTATTTGCCTCTGAGACCTATGACGATAAGCGTATCCTCAACCTCTGAGTCGGAAGAACAGCAAACAGCTTCAGCAACCATGGATGAGTCAGATACATCGGCCGACCAAAGTACGACATCGAAGAAGCGGACAGCTGTCGATGAAGCTGAACCAGTCGCCAAACGCCCTAAGAGGTGGCTCAGCAAGCTGGCAAGCATTTTCACGGGATAAATCCAAGATAAAGATGGATAACTTGAAAGTGAACTGAGGTGGTATTGGAGGGACTTAGAAGGAAAATGGTGGCCAGAACATCGTACTGGGACGGGCTAGGATTATCAGCGAGGCATTTGAGGTAGATAGTGACCAAGACACATCAATTCTGCATTTCACTAGAATGAAATATCTATTTATGTTACCTGGTATCTGATATACTGCCGTTGTGCTCATCTGGAGATGCAGAACCACTATGCTCGGTGTTTAAAGCTTCAACAGCTGGCAACATTTGCATCTCCTCATCCACTATCTCTTCTTCACGGCTTTTCCAATAAAAGTTCCTAAAAACATCGACAACAGTAAATGTCAACGTCACAGCACCCACAATCAAGGTTGCCAATTGATCCCCTCTCGCTGACCTTGATCCCCAAATCCGGTACCGTGGTAGTCTGATTTAGATGACTGACATTCAATAAGGGAAAGGCAATTGCGCCGCCACAAAAGATGGAGTTTCCCAGCTCCTTGAGAGCCTCTAACCTTTTGGCATGGTTCTTTTCTACCAGAGACCAAAACAGCGTCACAAGACCGCGTAGGAATGTCAGGACGAACCATAGCGGCGGTGAGATAATTGGTAGGCAGAATTACTGGAAGCACTGCCTCGTAAAGAGAGATCATAAAGCTGACAGCTATGTCACCTAGACTGAAGTGGAATATTGTGAGCATCAGTGTAGTGTAGCCATAAGCGACATTAACAGCCCAACGTGCTGATGGCTTTGGCTTCCAGACTCGTGCCCAGTCGCCATTGACCATGAATCCAATGATAAGAATAAGGAGGAATGTTGTTGCAGAATAACATACAGTAAGGGGCCCTGTGATATCAATAGTGCGCTGGCCTAGTTTGGAGTATGTGAGCTTTCAAGGCGCTGAATGCCTTGTTGGGCTGAGCAAGTGTTCTGAAAATGTCTAGTCAAATCATCAATCAACCCTGCAACTTCTTAACGTCGTGGCTGTCCAACTCCTCTGCAGCCAGCCCAAGAGCTTTGTTTCTGGTCTGAGCGTCGAGATAGTCAGATCAAGTCTGCTTGGGTATTATTATCGATATGTGCCTGATTACTATTACCATTACATGATGCTAATTATATAAAAGCTGCCACCCTAAAGTCTTAACTCCTTGACTCAGATTCTAAGCCTCTACGCCAACTGCTAAGGAGTCTATTTGGCTGTCACAACTCTTCTATGGCTTCTTTTGTGAGGTGTTAGACATTTAGACCTACATGTTGAGGCTGAGGGGAAACAAGGTTTCTTTGTTGTTCATATGACATAACCTACAAGGTGCCATGTGAACCTAATACTTGCGCATTCTCACACTGTAGGTGTTTCAACTCAAAGGGCACAGGGTGAGATTTAGAGTCCTAGAAATGTGCACAAGGAATTGTAAGACCTAGAAAGTACATCCTCTTCATTATATTAAGAGCCAAGGGCCCCATTATCATATCTTCCTTGTCTGATCTTGATAAGATCGATCAAGGTGATACTTCTAAGAACTCTATGTTTTTTACACTTTTGGTATCATGCATAATGTCTTTCCAATTAATTCTTTCATTTTCCATCCAATAAACCTTGTCATACAAAAGGAAGAGTAGCAGGCAGCTCTTTATACCGCAAGTCATTATGATAACACTTTCAAGTCTAAAGCTTAGGCAGCAGAGAGGGCGAGGTGTATTTAACCCTTATATGTGTTAATATGTGTTCTTTGCGTCTGTGTTGCTTTCAGCTCTAAGCTTTCTCCCCCCTATGATAACCAATAAACCTACGTGATGACTCGACCGGCGACCAACCTAATTTATTTGAGTTATAAATAGAAGGCTTCTTGGCCCTGATTCTCCATTGCGGAAGCAGAAGACCAAACCATCCCTTTTCTCAATCTCAAACCACAAAAGCCAAGGGCCCCATGTTCATCCTTATGCAAACCTGCACTCTACAATCTACAATCTACACTCTCACCTACACCTACACCTACACCTCGATCTCCTGCGCCCTTCATTACTTCATTCTTGTACAGAGCCACTGAATACCCACCCACGCAAGAAATTCTCGCAAAAGAGCACCACGAAAGAATCAACACCCGCTTTCAGCCATGTATGGATTTCGCATTGTTTTAATTGGTCTTACTTGTCTCAAAGTCTGTCTCAAAGGACCTTTAAGGCTTGGTGGGAGATTTCAATACGTGCCAACACCTCCTGCCCCCGATGACTACAGCTATGCCGCCAGTTTCTGGTATTACTTGTCGCATAGGCAATGTTTCAACCAGTTCCTGGGCATCCTGGGCCTCCTGGCCTGTGGGATTGGAGAGTTGAGGATGAAGCAGGGAAGCTTCGAGCTAGTCTTCGGGGTGCTTGAACGCTTGAACTGGTGGGAACAACTGCTACTTATCCTCCCAACCTCGTATCTGGCCAGTGGCTTGTTAACAGCTCGGGATGCTCGTAATGGACAAGGGCATAAACATGTGGAATGAATGATGATAGCTAAGGAATGCCTACGACAGAGCGGAGGCCTGAAATGAAGCTTTCAGCCGCAAGACTCGGCTGCAAATAATTACATACAGGCTCTAATGGTGACCCTGAGAAGTAGAGGACAGACACCTTAAAGGAAGTGTCCCTTGCAAACGAAAGGAGGATGGCTCTGAACATAGGGCTTAGACATGTTTGTACGACACTGCTTTTGTGGAAGGGGGCGATTGGGCAAGGGGGGGAATAGGATGGAAATGGGAGCGAAACTGAGCCTTTGTTCTTAGAATCTGGATGACTTGAAGCCTTTAAAGCCTGAAGGGACATCAGATGGAAAATCAGATCAAGACAAACGCTTATTTGGCTATAGTTTGTGCCCGAATATAAAACTTAATCTGACTCAAGAACTGCACTGGTCTCACCCATCGCGAATCCCCCGCACCCTGACTCCGGACGTATGATAGCATCATCTTATTCACTATCCACTACTATGCAGTGGGCGAAACTACCCGCTCTTGAATCATCCAATACTGTCAATTCCATGCGTGCGAATCAGTGACCTTCCGCGAACCGCTAATCTGCTGAGAGCTAGAGTTCTGTTCCTGGGGGCCGCAAGTGAAGCAAGCTAGAAATACCTGACTGAGGCCAAAACGAGTAGATTGATATGAGTTGGTGAGTATTCTCAAGTTGTAGCCAATACATGAAGTAATCTACATAAATCAACATGTGCTCTTGGAGCCTTCTTTGGGGTTTCCATACCCAATATGTGTCAAGAGAATGCCATGGCTAATATGTTGCAACCAAAAATGGGGGGTTCGTGTGTGCTCCCGATTGGAGCAGTCGTCAACGGCTGAACGGCTGCGTGCCCCGTACAGACAATCGATCCTGATAGTAATGCTAAGGGATTGCTGGCGATCTCAGTTCATCAGAGTCGAGGTTGCTGAAGGTGTGTATTAGCGGCAGCGAAGGTATCGGAATGTCACTGCTGAAACGTTATGGTATGAAGCTCACGCTGTGGGCTGAGCTTTGCGTCTGAAGCCTCATTTTCCTGGTCGACAGGAGAGGATCACGTGGGCATTTATTCCCTCAAGAGCGGAGGGCATATCCATGGAAGCTCCTGTGATACCACAGTGGGAGAGCCGGTGACAGACACTCACGAAAGACTGCCATGAAAGCCAGTGCGAATATAGTGACTAGGGACACGGTGACCCCGAAGGTTTGAACGGGTGTTCTTGATATATAATCGAACAGGCGATGGATTGACTGCGAGGCAATTGATCTTCTAAGGTGTGTGACATGGCTTTAAAGTAGTAAAGCAGCCAAGCCTTCCTTCGCCTTGGTCCCATGAGTTCTTCTGCTTGCTAAAGACTTGTGAGGTTGGGTGGGATTTGGGATATGTCGTCTTCGGAAAAGGGGTTCAAGTATGCGAGTTGGGCTTATGAAATACGATCGAAAGAGAACTGGTGTCCAAACCACCTATGCGTGTTATGGGCCGTAATTACTAAGGGAACAAGATACCCAAAAGATTAGGCCTTGACGATACAAGCTGCGGCAGGTCGAATAGGCTTGGCAGATGGCTGATTGTAAGGCTGACCTGCATGGAGCTCGTGTCGAACGAGGTTTGACGTCTAGCTCACAGAAATGAAGGAGGGGAAAGAGGGGTGTTTGAATATACCTCGGGGGGGGAGCGATCCTGAACTGTCCATTTAGACAAAAAGAAAAACCAGTTGTCAAGAAACGTAGCAGAAAACTGGTACTTTGGTGGCGCCAACAGTCGAGAGCTCCATGATGATGTGCTTCTTAAGCCGGCTAGGAGAAGACGGAAGTATGATGACACATGGCCCCTGGTAAGGACTGTAGATACAGCCATACAGCCGACATAATTCATGGTGAAGGTTCTTGACTCTAGGGGCATGTAACTATCCTCGTTTGGGATGATGTCGTTATGTAAGAGCAGCTAGAGAATGCTGTACAACAAGACTCCCAGGTATAAAATATTTCGAGACCGGTGAGTCGTTTCGACAGGTCAGCTCGGTATCTGTTGGCGTTGTCATGGTATCTTCCATTTTGGAGTAATCAGCAACCCTAATCTGAAAGGTAACGAGACGTCTGAGGATGGCCAAAGTATCTGTAAATCCCAAGGAAGAAGGTAGGAAGCTTATAATGAAAGAAAGATTTGCTGACTGAATGACCTGGAGAGGAGAAAAACTGCTGGACTACAGTCCACAGAAAGGGTACTGGTAGTAAGACAATCAGAAGATGTATAGCATTCCAAAATAGTTGTAGGCCAAGTTGAATATGTTTTGTGAAGTATGGACCTTCGGTTCGCTCAGGGGGGTACACAGGCCATAAGATAGCGAATGGGTATCCGAGGATGACAAGAGAAGAGCAGACGTGACAGGCAGCGAGAGCGACGCATTAGGCCCAGACAGCGAGATTCTCAGACTCAGAGAGGTTGATGGCTCCCGGGACGATGTTGAGGGGGGGAACCTCAAGTGGGCCATAGTGTTGTGCAGGGAGTCTGGCTCCAAGCTGGTGAGTGACTGGCGTTGATGTTGTTATGTCAGTTGCAGCAGATTTGGGGTCGCAGAAGGAATGAGGGGTATCGGACACTATAACCGAGAAAGACCTTTTCGTGTGATGACAGGGTTGTGGCTTGTTGATCCTCCCTGGCCGTCCAGTCGTAGGCTGCAGTCCACGATGACCAGAGATCCAAGCGGTCCTTTGAATGAAATACAGCCATACAGAGAACATGTCCAGAGAAGGCGGGTAGGCTTGCAATTCGATATTTTCTGAACAAGTGGTCCAAGATCGAGTGAGCATATGGGATTGATGCACAGTGGTCGGAGAACGAACAGACAGATAGTCCCTTGGCGCTGATAAGCTTGCCGTTGGCGCGCGAAATAACCCAATACTCAGTCCTTGTAGTATCCCTAGATACCTGATATACTTATATATCGTTACCCTGTGAGGCTTTGCGAACAGCCTTGATGACTTTGGCGCACTGCCTGTGAGAGTCCTAGTTGAGAGGGTCGAGAATCTTGATATCCGCCGAGAAGATAGAATGGAATAAGAGTGCCGAAAACTGCTGGTTGAATCTTTCGAGAAGGCGGCAATCCGGAACTCCGGATGAGACATGCCGATCTGGAGAGTATTGGAAGCATTCAGGAAGCCGTACTTGGGACAGTTTGCCAGGGTTGATCTCAATAACGAGAAGTTCATAGTAGCAGCTAGCCTCCAGGGACCGCTCTTTCAATTGTGAAAACGGCCCAGGGATGTCTGCGTACGGCAAACCTGGGGTTGCTCTGGCTACTGGTAGATGAGCTGTGCCTAATGACAGCTGTATAGACTGGAGCCCGGACGATCAGGAGATCCCAGACGATGATCGACTGGCTTGAAGCAGATGGACCTGTGATGAAAGATAGACGTCCCCACAGCTCTAATTGGACTGGTTTGAAGAAAATACTGGACTCGCGGTCAGATGATATGCATAGTGGCAGGGGCTGTCAAGACGTACCACAAATTTCCCTAGTCCCAGAGAAAGCATCCCCCAAACCATTCTTCACGGAATAGCAAAAATCATCGAAATCGAAACAAAAGCCGGACAACGACATATTGGCAGGCCCAGAGGACCAAAATAATACGGCAGAGAGGGGCGCCGGTTGGTTCCGGTGTGATCTCGATGTCCCTTGGAAATCCATGGGAGGAAATGATTCTCACGCCAAGTCATACTCATAACCGCAGCAGGTCTCCAAGGTGAACAGCTTCTGGTTGATAGAACAAGGTAGATAGGGCTGGACCGAGGGACAACCGCCAAGCTCCCTGCTATTCGTGATTTACTTCAAATCGATATCATCGGAATAGCAGAAATCATCGGAATCGAACCGGAAGTCGGACAGCAAAATGTTGGTAGGCCTGGAGGACCGAAACTAATACGGCAGAGGGGGTGAGGGCTCCCTCCGTCCAAGATGACTGAGGATCCAGGCAGGCTTGAACATCTGAAGGACTCCTGACGAGTGATCCAGGGCCCGGACTGATGAGCTGTAGTGCAGACAAGGAAATACTGACAGACCCGGAGGACCCAAACTAATACGGCAGAGGGGGTGTGCGGGCTAGACCGATGTTCATCTGAGTTTGCCTGCGATGGTGTGCAAGGAGTCTGACACAAAGCAGAAGAGACTGATGTTGATGTCGATGTCGTAATAATGAGACCATTTGAACGGGGGAATACTTCCTTGATGTTGCAAGATCGAGGTAGCAGAAGGAATGAGGTGTATGAGATAAAATGACCCCCGAAGAATGCCTTTCGTGTGATGACAGGGCTGTGGCTTGTTGAGTACAACGTTTGAAGCCTAGGACTAGAGATCCAAGCAGACTTTTAAGCGAGCCATCCAGAGGGAATTCAAAGGTAGGCTTGAAAATCTAGGGGTCTTCCTTCTGGTAAGTGGTCCAGGGCCGATTGGGTACATAGGACTGATGGGCAGTAGTGCGATCTGACGGTAATCGGAAGTCGGATAACAAAACGCTCACAGGCCCAGAGGACCCAAACTAATACGGCGGAGGGGGTGCCCGGGCTGGACCGAAGTCCATTTGGGCTTGTCGGGGGGGCCACACCGGATCCGTGCCGCCCATGGCTCACTTTTCTCACTCCTCGAGACACTGACGCAAGCTGGTGAGGATCGCGATTCCTCTGATATAAGTTCGCTCGAATCTGTGGAATTGTGACGAAGTTTGGGGTTGGATATTGAACAGTCCTAAATGGTGCTTCCCGGGAAGCCTCAGGGACGTAAGCTCAAGATCAGGGATGGTAGCGTCCAAGATGCCAGTTTCATTCCATTCGATACAACGTCGAACAGCCGGAGCTCTTGCTCCAGTTTTCGATCTCCAAACGCAAGAACATTTTCCATCTACACGAAACTGCGATAGAAGCATTGAGAAGATCATGATACATCCCTCTCGACCTTACAGAATGTGGTGGAAGCTGAGTTGTCAAGATGACTGTAACGCAAAGTCCTCGGGATTGATAGTATTTACAATATAATAAAACAAAGTAAATAGGAAAAGACTTTACCTTTTTGCCTGCAATCTAAGGCTGACATTCAATCTGAGTGATCTGCCCTCATCGTGCGACGCTGCAAGTTGACAATTGGTCATTATAAAACCACTGATATAACTCAGCCACCGATTTTCTGGATTGCAGACCGAAGTGATGGAATAATTGCCTGGTTAGTTAGCGTTTTGTTTCAGCTCCTCAAAAATGGTGTCGGTGGCTGAAAATCAAGTGCCGTCTTATTGGCTACGCTTTCGCAATGCGAAATACGAGCACTTTTGGTGTGATACTCCAGGCATCCATAATTACAGTGGACATCATTGGATGAAAAACTTACAAAGTTGAATGTATATATTTGGGGGGTTCTTTGGATGTTCTTAGTAGTCTACTCGCATTCACGACAGTCAAGTATCCATCAAGATGGCAACTACCACGAAACAAAGATTCTATACCATGTTCAAGGATGATCCATCAAAAGACGACAATAAAATCGAACTCTTTCCCCCTAGAAAATCTCTAAACATGAACGAAATAACGGCATTCAACACCATCTCTCCGTCCGATGTCGTTCCTTTACGAGAGTTGAAACAATGGCCTCGAGCCGTCATGTGCCCCGCCTGTCGAGAACTCTCCATAACTCGAATCGAGCGCAAGATTTGTGGTGGTACACAGTAAGTAAAGATCTTAAAAAGCATGAATAGATGGAAGCTGATATCATAGTGCTATGGCTGCGTTGATGTTTGTGTGCACGATTGTTGGTGGGCCTCTTGCGTATGTTGGGAATCAGTGGAAGAACACTGAGCATTATTGCTGCAGATGTAATCGGAGACTGGTGACTTGGCATTTCAGTTCTGGGACTGAGATTCATGTTTGGTAGTTTAGTTCAGATCTATAGCTTCAAGAGGTTTTGTTAAGACAACGCCTCGTACTTTTTTCAAGCCATTCTATTTAACTCACTAGTACATCCCTTGTTACCCTTTTACCCCGAACTCAAATCCCATAGCCTCTTGAATTCGCTCTCCCTTTTCAACAGCTCACGGGGGTTATCCCACTCGATGACTCTTCCTCCTCCCATAACAGCAACCTGATCAAAGTCCACAACAGCACCTAGCCGATGTGCAATAGCAATAACTGTACATCCCACAAACTCCTCCTGAACAACCTGTCGGATCAATTGCTCCGATTTCGCATCGACATTGCTGCTCGCCTCGTCAAGAAGTATAATCTTCTTGTTGGCGAGCAACGCTCTTGCGAGACAAAGAAGTTGACGTTGACCCTGTGATAGTCTGTCGACGTCAAGGATGCTGTCCAGTCCGCCAATCTTCTCGACAGCCTCTCTCACTCTGAGGCGATTGAGAACTGCGATAATTCTTTCGTCTGACTGTTCGCCTCGGGGAACCAAATTGTCGCGAACAGTAGTCTTCTTCATGAAGAATGGGTGCTGCGGAACAACCGCCACAGAAGCTCGGACAGTTTGCCGAGGAACAGTGGTGATGTCAACGCCATCAAACTTTATAGTAGACTTCGAGTCAACCTCTAACATGCGAAGAAGACATGCCATAAGAGAGCTCTTGCCGCTCCCGCTCCGTCCAACGACACCAACCTTGAAACCTGCAGAAATATCCAGACTCACGCCATGTAGTACTGGCTCACCGGAAATGGTGTAAGCCGCTGTCAAGTTCTCAATTTGCACATGGCCTTGATAAGGCCAGTTCTCGGGTGTATCAGCCACCTCACCAGGAAGATTCTCGCTACCAGTTGTAGAGCAGAATTCCTTAGTACGAGCAACGGCACCTAGTGAAGTCTCTAGTTGTGTATAGTCCTTGATAAGTTGCGTAAGAAATTCCGAAAAAGACGTAACATTGAGCAGGGCCATTGCCACAAATTTCGGCTCGAAATTGTCTCGAAGCTCAACAATCAGAACCATCAAGATTGTAGCCAGCGCCGCAACAGTCAGATCAAGGATGACGGCGAGCCAGCGCTGGATGCTGAAGAGTAGATAGTATGGTCGTTGAGATGCGTCCAAGAACTGAAAGTATTGTTCCTGGAATTGCTTAACCCAGCCAAAAGATCTAACGCTGGATAGTCCTTGAAGAGTATCCAGAAACTGTGTAAAGAGAGGCGAGTTTGCCTGTAGCTCAAGGATTCGAATCTGGCGAGACGTACGGAGGTAGAATCGTTGAAGCACTAGAGCAACTATTAGTGAATGTTTAAAAGTATGCAAGGGCAAAGCTTACGCCAGCAAAAGAAAGCAAGAGGGGGCAACGTCGCCACAAAATATCCCGAGAACACACACATCAAGATCACAGCCATGATAGTGATGATGATATCGATTGCCAAGTCAACCAGCGCAAACGGGAGCTCGGTGTCGATGACAGACATATCACGGCTGAAGCGATTAGTCGTAACGCCAACATCCATCTTGGAAAAGAATGACAAGGGCGCATTCATGACTGTTCGAAGTAGGCGGGCGTGCAAGACTTCGCTACTCAAAGGCACCATGACAACAAGGTAATGCACAGCTGCACCCATGATACCTATAATTCCAAGGCCTGCTAGCATTGCATAGAGTCCGAGGTAGAAGTTATTGACGCTCTGCTGGGTGATGACAGAATGGCCAGTCCAGAAACTAAGCAGAAGTTCGGTCATCTTATGGGATGCCCCGTATAGTACTGTAAGCGTAACAAATAACAGGACGTGCCATTTGGGTACTGTATTGAAGTAGTAGCCATAAGTGGCGACCTCTCCCAGTGCTCTGTTGGCGGTTTCTGTCTCTTCTTCGGGTCCTTGAGGTGCCGAAGTTGATATCTGATTAGCTTTCGGGGGCTTGTCGTCTTCTTTAGTAGCACCGTTCTGTCTGAGGTGCAAACCACTGAAATAGTCCGTGTCGGTCTTGAGTTGTTCAAATGTGCCTTGGTGCTGTACTGTTCCATGATCGCTTAAAGCTACAACATGGTCCGCATACTCAAGTCGATGAACTAGGGAATATTAGTATCTCTTGTGACAGTATAATGGCAGCAGAACCTACTGGCATTGGTCACACAGACAACAGTCGTTCCAAGCTCTCTAAGCAACCCTATATCTGAGAAGAGTAATCTGTAAATATGCTCCTCCGTCGCCGCATCCTGTCCTGAAAAGACGTCATCAAGAATCAGAACACCTGCCTTGGAGTAAACGGCTCTTGCAAGTGCGAGTCTTTGGTTCTGGCCACCACTCAGAGAAACACCGCCGCTGCCCGCTTTCGTAGCGTCCTTGTCGAGCATTTCAACAATGTCTTGCTCAAGTCCGCATGCATGAACAACTCTATCATACCAATCTTTGTGATATGTTGACACGCCGAGGATGTTCTGCCGAATCGTCAGATTCTGGATCCATGGTTTTTGGTCAACAAACGCGATTCTCCGAGCGTCAGTATAGACAAATCCTTTGTAGGGCTGTAGCTCGCCCAGTAATGCCTTCATAAGTGTACTTTTTCCCGATCCTACACTTCCAATCACAAAAGTGAAGTGAGATTTACGAATAGCGAAGGAGATGTTGCTGAGTACTGGAGTTTCAGTTTCGGACCACCCAAATCTGGCATCTGAAACGATCATGAGAGGTTGGCCACTTGCCACTGAAGGCTCATCCGAGCGATCTAGTAGCTCAATTGACGCTCGATCTGGGTCAAATGGTGGCGATCCGAACCCCTGAGTCTCTGGTTGGGTAGGGCTATCACGGACACTGAGGGGCAGCCGGTGATCCCTACAGCTATCGGAGAGCAGAAAATCCTGCATCCGATCAAAACATGCCAGGGATGCTTTGATCCTGGGAATGGTTCGGATGAGTGTGGCCATGGGGTTGGACAATAGGTAGATGAGCGAGAGTGAAGTATATGCCGAAGCTGTGCTCAGGGGATTGCCTGTCTCTTGCGATATGATGACATAAGTTGCGAAAGTAGCGAGCGGAGATATTGCTTCCATGTTGTTCTCTGGAACAGAAAGTTAGTGGATAGTAAGAATTGAAGAATTGCCCAGACCTACGGAAAAAGACTCGCCAGCACGTCAGTTTGCGGAACTTCTTGGAAAGGTCCAGCTCTTTCACACGTAAACTTTGAACCATGTTGTTGAGAACATCGGTAAGCCCGAGCATCTTGACTTCCTGTAATCTCAATCAGCAATTGAAGTCCGAAGGCTTTCAGCGAGGACTCACCTTCATAGAGCCTAGCATTGAGGCAGTAACATCTATGCGTGTCTGGATACCACGAACCCACTGCTTTTGGGCGTTTGCCATATATCTTGCTATCATCAAGGTGCCGGTGGTCGAGACTAAGTGCATGTCAAAACTATTCTTCAAGGTATGAGGGAGTATCAAACCTATGGCCACAACCAGGGGGGCCAAAAATGCCATGCCTAACTGTCTGTACAAAAGATACAAGGCTACTCCACACTCGATTGGAGAAGCCCATATCTCGTGTATGCTCGCGAAGCTCAAGCAAATATTTTCGGTGTCAGCCGACATCAGTGTCACAGCAACTACAATCTGTTAGCAAGTTCCTTTTTATTAAGATCTCGTCTTCTCACTTGACTCATCAAAGGCCGTAATGCTCAGGTCGAGGGTCTTGTCATATATCAAGCTGATCAAGCTACCTCTGACGGCGGTAACAAATCTAAGCCGTCAGCCTTGTTCTCTCAAATTGGTAGTACTTTGGCCTTACTGATAAGTCATATGCCAATAGAACCCGTTAGAGATCTGTTGACTGTCAATATGAGTTCCGGAAGATAAAAGGGGAAGGGATGCGAACCGCCAGTCCAATAAAGACGCAACTCCAGGCTCCCGTAAGACCCCATCCAATGGCTTTGGCCTCATCCAGGTTACTCGCAAAAACGATTGTTCTCTGGATAAGGAAAGGCTGTGCGTATTTGAACGCCATCAAGCAAAGACGCGATAACATGCCAGGAATGAAGACTTTCTTGGAGGACCAGATAGTGGACCAAAAGAGAGCGTTTTTCTTTAGTTGATTAGCTAGACCTTTGGTCAGTTTAAGATATGCCACCTGAATATGGTGTGAACTCACCCCCAAGCCACACCTTCTGGGCCTGTGCAAACAATCTTTTCGCCAAGAGGCTGTTTTCAATTGCATATCTATTATCACATCAGCTGCGTCCAGAAGTCATCATACGGAAGGATATACAGATCATTCTCGGTCAAGAAGTTGGAGAATCCCAACTTCATTAAAGGATTGATCCACCAGAAGACACTGCGACTCAGTATACCACTCGTCGATTCAGGTGACAAATCTCGGTACTGAGCTCTCAGTATGGATCTCTTCTCCCAGGCTTCAGAGATAAGAATAAGAGCCTTAGCGGTGGTGGCTGCCGTGAATAACCTCGCGACTGCGTGTGCACCATCAAGAAGCCATAGTGTTCTGGCTATAGCGCAGTCAAAGAGAGATGTGAAAAGAAGATAGACGTTGATAATCGTAGAGGGTCTGACAGAGCGCGTATGTTCGACATAAGACAGAAGTGCCAGCAACAGTCCGTTCACAAACACAAGCGCCGCGGCAGCAATTTGAGATTGAGACGTAGGTAGAGGTCCCACGGTCCAGTATGTCAACACAACAAGTTGTAGCCCCGTATATACGGTGATCAACCCCTTGGAAATCATCAGTATTGCCTTGCACGTGGATTTGAGAGACCAACCAGTTTAATAAGAAGACGAGAATTCTCAACAATCTTTGTCGGCTCTCTCTTCAACCATAATAGTCTCTGTGGTGCGAGAATAAAGAACAAAGCAGATGGGACAATCGATAGAATAACATTCTCAAAAAAGACAGTAAAATCAAATCTTCCTGAGGCTGAAGGACCAAAGTCGGTTTCGGGCAGAACATCCAGTGAAGAATTAGCACCCATTGTGTCTGTGGCTGAGGTGCTTTGACACTTTCTCACGGGGCAAAGAAAGGTTCATATCATGATTGAATTAGATTATCTCATGCAAGATCCAATGACGAAATTACCTAAAAGGGATGGTGCTTACGTGGGTGAGTGCGTTTTCTTGCAGGACCCAACTGCAGCGAAGAGAGTTTGATTGGTTGGTCAACTAAACGATAGGATAAACTTATGCCGTCTTACATAGAGGAATAGGAAGTGATAAACTCGATCTTGGATTGATCGTAGATAAAGAAGTTGATTCAACTGATATTATCGGTCAAGGGAAAGATCACTCGATAACTCATAATGGATTGAGCCCAACTATCACAACGCTATCCTCCTGATCTAATTCTAGTCCCCTTGCAACTTTATCATATGGCAACATTCTTCTATCGTTTATGGATGGCGAATCATAGTTGTACAATGTACTGCTTCGCCTATATAGTTTCATTTATCATAAATTGCGATCCAACACGGTCGAGATCGAATATCAACTATCCTTTTGAAATGAGATGTAAAAAGTAAGCTCATTGTAGCTGGCCTGTCCTGATTTGCCAGGATAAGAATTCTGTTGGTCGCTGCGCGACTACAAAAGTTCCTCGCCGCGTATCTAGTTTCGTCACCATATGACGAGATCTCACTGCAACACCAACACCAATCGATCAAAGAAGTTTAGCTTGACAACAGCCAACGTTAATTTCTTTGAATTCGTAATTTTACAAACCGGTATATCAGGCAATCACGCTTTTTCTTTTTAAAAACACACCGCCACTCCATAATCGTTTTTTTCCATCTCTTAACACGTAACCACTTTACTCCTTGACGAGAACAGCTCTGTATCGAACCTTGCCTTCCTTCAAGTCATGTAGAGCCTTCTCAATACCTTCCTCGTTAAGAGGGTACTTCATAATAGTGGGCTTGATGTTCTTCCTGGCGGCGAACTCAAGAAGCTTGCGAAGGCTATCACGAGAGCTGACAAGAGAGCCCTGAACGCGGATACCCTTGAGGGAGAGCTCAGTCAGGGGAACGGGAGTGGACTCCAGAGCGGCAGTGAGGGGATAGATGACACCGTCGGTATCAACAAGAGAAACAATACTGTATTTGTTAGCTCAGATCAATGAGGTGCTGATGGTTGTACATACCTGCTGTAATCGACATTTCCACTACCGCAGAGAAGCAAGTGCTTAACAGGCTTGAAGTCCTCAGGAGCCTTATCTCCAGACTTGAAGACAATAAACTCAGAGGCACCATAGTCCATAGCCTCCTGTCGCTTGGACTCGGAGGAAGAAAAGACAACTACGTGGGCGCCCTTGGCAGCAGCGAGCTTGATAGCAAGATGGCCGAGACCACCAATGCCCATGACACCGACTCTATCTTGAGAACGGAGACCATACTTTGTCAGAACTGTGTAAACAGTAGCTCCGGCACACAGAAGAGGAGCTGCGTCAGCAGAGTCGTAGCCATCGGGAATGGGAGCAACTGTCTTGGAGTCCCAGACAGCGCCGTAGGAGAAAGATCCATTGTTGTGATCAGAGAAACCATAGATCTGACGCTCACGGCAATACTGATCAAGATCTATCACAGAGTCAGTTATTGTGATTATTTCAAAATGCATTGCTTCATTACCTGTGCAGCAGTTGTCGCAAGAGCCGCAGATCTGATGTGTGTATCCGAATCCAACTCTGTCGCCAACCTTGACGTTCTTCACTGAAGATCCAACCTCGCGAATAATTCCAACACCCTCATGTCCGAGCACAATACCACTGGGCTGGTAAAGCTTATCTGTTCCACAAACACCAGAGTGTGTTGTCTCAATAAAGACCTCGTGATTCTGGAGTTCACACTCCACGTTGTCAGAGACAATCTTGCCCTCGGGGGTTCCTCGGAAGACCTTGTAAGAGACCATGATTTTGGTGATATGTTATGTAAAGGTATAGCAATCTAGAGATAGAGTTTGGTATAAAGATGGGGTATATGGTTCGATTCGAAGGGACATCTGGGTTGGGGCTTTATATAGAGACGGTTGGCGATAGCTACGGTTACATAGGGCTATCGGACCGGCCGGGGCAGTCTTCCTCATCGAGTTGGCCGACCACGCGAAGCATGGATTGTGGGTTTGATTCTGGAATGAGCCTGAAGCAAGAAAACCAAGTGGGGATGTCGAAGCTTCTTTTGCCTTGATTGTCGGGGTTAGCGAAGAGTCCGTCATATGGACATTCTTCTTTTTTTCGCATTCCAAGTTTTGCATGTTTCTAGATGTTTTATTTTACATGTGCCTGAGCTAGTTGATGAGCTAGCATGTTCTATAATCGACATCATGATTTGATTGTGACGTTCCTCCATCAACACACCGCTTGATATCTCCCCCCTGCTATCAATACCGACTTTAGAAACATCGTTTTCTATATCCGTCCTGACCGTTTGTTTCAGGTTCTCGGATCATTCACGTAACTTGTCCCCAGCTTGGTAATCTCAAAATAAAATTCATCCCTTGAAAATGGAGTCTCGGACCGCTCTCGGTGGAGACGGACCCGGTCAAGAGTGGATCACAACGGAGCCGCTTGCCTCGGCACGGAAGTATCTTCCACGCGTACTAACAATATCCATGACGATATCGCTTCTGGAATTCTTGACAGAAGGCTGCGCCGTAGAAAAAAAAGCTTTTCTTTTTTTTTTTTTCTCCGATCGGTAAACATGATGTCATGAGGCGAGATCTTCAGGGTCTTGAATCCTTTTTGTTTCTCGTCAATCTGAGTTGGGTTAGATTTTGTTTTATCGTTGAGATTCGCATTGAATCAATTCGAGTTCAATTTGGCTACGCTTGATTCCTGGATTAATAGTGGGAGTTAGTGTCGGATATGCACCACTAGCAGTTAGTCTCCGAAGCTTTGTTCAGGAGTCATGATAATTTACCATAGGCATAGATATCAGGCCACAAACCATTGTGATGTCAGGGGTGACTTGCACGAGTAGCAGCAAGGTTCATCCAACATCCGAGGCAATACGCCACATCTAACTGTGCATCTTCATCTTTCCCATTATAAGATGTTTGCGTGCAATATCAAAAATATCACTTGAATTTTTAATATTGCTTCAACGTATAGTACCAATACAGCAACACATAGAGGCGGTGAGGCCAAACGCTGCATAATAAAAGTCACATATTGATAGGGTTTAAACAGATTTCAAAAGGCATCATGCAATATGCCAAAACACAAATAACCCTAATATCAAGTCAACAGATCATATATCTTCTGCATTGAACCTATGGATCTGCCTGAGCAAGGTAAATGTTGCATGTTCTCTTATCAGACGTATATCAGCCTTTCAAGTCAAATATCGCGTATCCTGATAACCCTCGAGAGCTTGCATGTTTAGGAGATGGTACTGAACAGAAAGCTGGCAAGTATTCACTAATCGGGGTCAGAAAAGAAGAATCAAGAAATGCTCTTTCACTTTGTCCTTTGGTACCTAACTTATGTTGTGTTGCCTTACAGTTGCCAATCTAGAAAAGGGAAGATAAATGACTGGAGAGAGTGCAGACTCTCTATATGAACGACAAACTTGAATCTTTCAGCTCATCACCAATATCCAGAATTACCCGTCATCTTCTCTAATATTGTCACTAACAGTCAAGCATCATCCGAATCAAAACAGCGTGGACTATTTGCGGTCTCGGCTGTCTCAACCGAGTGGCAACGGGCGGCCTATTAATAAATCCAAATTCAGGGAGCACTTCAATTTTCAACTAAGGGGACACTTGGGCTACTTTGCTCCAGAGCCTTTTCGTTACATGTGGTTTCTGGAACTTCGAGTCTAGGAATCGGAATGCCGATGGCCATAATGTTCTATTGACCCCGAGGACTATCCAAAAGGTCGATATTGCACCTCCATTTGTCCCGGACTGTTTTCATCTACTGACGAGGGCGGTAAGCAAGCAATTCAGACCTTCATTCTAAAGTCACTGAATTATGTCAATAGAGGTGTATCATGTCAAATGCTTCTGCGAGTTTGCGGACCTCCGCCGTCCTGAGCATTTCACACGGCTTTATCCCATACACGCGAAACACTTTTTCCCGCTGCCTCTCTACAGTATTTGATTCCCCGAGTTTCATCTTGTCGGTGTTGGTGCCGAGCGTCTGTTGCAAGAATAGAAAATGCGCGCGTGGAGTCATTATTCAGGAGAGGGTCTGGACATTCTGTCATCCGGAGGCCGAAACTTATTCTACAATGCTGGCTTAAATCGACTACGTCCGCGCATCTCCTGTCCCTGGACGGGGGCTTCCCGAAATAGAGATACTCTTATTGGAAGATGCCCTAGCACCAAACGAACACTTTCGTCATCCAGACTTACTTTACTTGGAAACTATCCACGCCTTGAACAGATCCAACAGTAACAAGAACGAGTGGAATCTGTTCGAACACTATCTCGATTCTGTTGATTACAACGACCCTCTTAGCGTGGCATGTGACATCAGAGAGAGAGGGCTTATAACTGAGATCTGACAGCCAGAGTTGATGGTAGAACAAAGGTTTCTTACTCACTGCCACGAACAGATGAGAGTCCTAATAGTTGGGAGGCTCTTGACAAGCATATCCTCAAAGGTCATATTCTGGCGAACATTACACGCATCTGTTGATTCGACCTCAATCCAGAGTTCATCATAGGATGTGACAGTCACGAGCGGAAAGTAATTCATGTAGAAGTGATAAGTCATTGTCATTCATAAGCCATGGGCAACTCCACCACTGGCATCTTCCCACTTATAAACACCAGAACTAACATCAAAAACTAAATCGGGTATAGACATATCGCCTAACAACCTCTATGGCGATTTGATTCCAACATCACGACCAATCTTTTTAACTTAGAAACTCCATGAAACACCATGATACCCATATAAACAAGCAATTAATATGTGATAAGATAAAGCTTAGTGCTGCTTCAACTCAGCTGCGGCAACAGCAGCATCGACAGCCTCCTGAAGATCAAGATGGAAGTAAGGTCGGTTAAGACCCTGCACAGCAACGAGGCGAGTGCTGCTGAGGTCTCTTGACACGCCCTTCTCGGAGCCAATGCTGTTGATGGAGTCGTCAACGGCCTCAATATCCTGCTTGACGGGAGCGCTCTTGGCCTTCTCGTCGAGAGCAGCAGCAGTAGCAGCACTGTCATCACCACCGAGATCAGCAATGGAGAAGATGGCCTTCCAGTGTCCGGCCCCGTCTTGGTTAGTACGGGGAGTGCGGAAGCCGAATCCAGCAGCAGCCAGAGCACGCTTGGTCCATCGGTTCTCGATGTTGGCGAAGTGCCAGTCGACGACCTCGGGAGCGGCGAACTTATCGAGCTGGTTGCGAACATCAATCAGAGCCTGGATAGAAGTGACATCGACGTTGTTGACACTGGAGAAGTCGAGGATGACAGCCTTGAGGATAGGTCGGTTATCGTCCTCGACAGCCTTGATGTGGCGGGGCTCTCGATCGTTCCATGGGCGGTCACCAAGCTTTCCGAGAAGAGCGGGGTTCGTTCGTCGGCATTCCTGGAAGATGGTCTCGGTAAGGTGGTTGAGGTAGTGGGAGGCGTTGGGGTAGTTGAAGCCTTCAGCGAATCGGTAGATGAAGACACCTGGGTAAGGAGTGCGGACGATAACCTTGGGGTTGGCACCGTTTCCGTGGTCAAGAGGAAGGAAGCCGGCTCGGAGAGAACCCTCACCCTCGTCAATGGAGCCAGGGCTGGAGCTGCCGTCACTGACATTGGCCTTCATGGTTCGGACACGGACAACACCGAGGAAACGACCGCGGGTCTTGAAGAGACGGAAGACGACGACAGCAGCGGACATGGAGATGGTGGTGTAAATGCCGTTCTCGATAGTGCTGAAGATGGTGACCAGGACACCAGCGAAGAAGATGATGACCTCAATTGGCGACACACGCCAGAACTGGTAGACAACCTTGGGAGGAGTAATGACATCTCCGACAGCGTGAATGATGACACCAGCAAGACCTGCGTTAGGGATATAGAAGAAGACAGCAGTGAGGGCGTAGAGAGCAAGCAAGACAACAATAGCAGTAATGACACCAGCGAAGGGAGTTCGGACACCAGCCTTAGACTTGATGGCAGTTCGGGAGAAAGATCCAGTGGCGGGGTAAGCTCCAAGGAAGGGGCCGAGAAGGTTACTAACACCGATAGCGACGAGTTCCTGAGAGGGGTCGATAACATAGTTGTTGACACGGCCGAAAGACTTGGAGATGGAGATGTGCTCAATCAGGACAACGATAACGGCGGCGGGCAGCTCAGAGACGAAAGACTTGATGATGGGGGTATTGATCTCGGGGACAGCAGCATGAGTGAAACCTAGATCAGTTAGTCAATGATTCGATCAATTATCGATTGAGATGACTTACCACTAGGAACTTTGCCGACAATACTAATGCGGGGCTTGGAGCGGTGGTTGATGTTCATACCAGCGCTGATACCAACGTAAAGCAGGATGACGAAAGCAGTTCGCAGAGTCGAGATGAAGAAGTACAGCTTAGCGCGCTGGGGTTGCTTCTTGGCCATGGTGCTGCAGAAAATACGAATCATGTAGAGCATGACCAGGGCTGAGAGACCAATAGCAGCGTCAAGCTTGCTACCACCCAAGTTCTTGAGGGTGTCAATAATCACACGGTAGGTAGCCTGACGGGTGTTGACACCCTTGATACCCATGAGCTTAGGGACCTGACCAGCAATAATGTTGACACCGGAGCCAGTCATGAAAGCACAGATGGAGGGTAGAGGAATGAACTCAACGAGCCATCCGAGGCGAGCAAGACCGAGGAAAGTGACAATTGAACCGACGATGACAGCGAGGGCGGAAGCAATAATGTGACCGGGAACATCGGGCAAGGTATCGGCAGCCTTGAGAACGATGTTACCTGTGACCTGGGACATAACAGCGACGGGCTGAAGGGTCAGTCAAAGTTGGTCAATCAAGTTTTGAGGTACCTACACCAATGGTGATATCCTTTGACGTGGCAAAGAACCAGTAGATCAAGACACCCATGAAGGATGAGTACAATCCATACTCGACGGGAAGCTGTGCCAACTGGGCATAGGCCATGGACTGGGGAACAACGACAGCACCAACAGTGATGCCTGCGGGGAGTTGATGTCAGCGAAAAAAGAGTCTCCCCGAGAATGTAGCAGTGTCGGGGAGTTACTTACCAGCAACCAAATCACCAACGAACCAGATCCAATTATACTTGCCAGCCCATGACAAGAATGGGAAGAGGTTGTAAAAGTATTCTCCAACAGCATGAGCACTGGGTGTAATTTCTCGAAGAAATTCACCAACTGTAGGTTCCTCCTCGATGTACAGATCGGCATTGGTAATTGAAGGCGCTCTCTCTTCAGGTTCTGTGTGATCGGCGCCGATGAACTTTTCCAAGGCCGTCTTGGCAGAATGTTTGCCTGATTGCGACATGTTGAACGACAATAGCAAAGTCAAATGTGAAAAAAAGGACAACGCTCAGAAAAAAAAGGAAGAAAGATCAAGATAGATGTAAAGGGAGATATAAGAGTATGCAAGAACGGGGAGATCAAAAGATTGATCAGCAACGGCACAACGTGGGTATTTGAGTCGTCAAGACTGGCCGTGGGTCCCGAGTCGGATTGTCGCTCGGTCGGTCGGGGGTGTGATGCAGCGCTAGCAAGACTTTCTCCTAGTTAGGACAAGTAGTCGAGGTAGGTATGACGACTGAAAGTCTTGGGTCTCTGGGTCGAGAGATGCAAAAGTGAATAGATCGAGTCGATCTCCAAGATATATATGGGGTAGAGACCCGTTGAGGGAATTGAGAAGTGGGAGTGAGGGTTGAGAGAGAGATAATCGAGAAGAAAGAGGCGAGGAAGGGCCACAATATAATAATTTTAGGCTGACCACCAGCGGCGATCCGAGTCCAAGTCCAAGTCCAAGGGCGTATGAAGTCAATTGTTAAGCTGTCGCTCGCTGTCGTTCCGTTGACCTGGATTGTGTTTAGTGTGCGTAGCTATCCCTGGTCTGGCCCACGCGGTAATGTCATTTCCCTCCAATTCAGCCCTTTTCCAGGCTTCATGCAATCGCGACCACAGGCCCAAGTACATACTTCCAAGTGCCACCACGACGTTTCTTTTTTTCGCGAGCGGGGAGATGAGAATGAACAGGGATCGACGAACGCCAAAAAAAAACTCTGGGCGCTGTCCCCTTTGTAGCCTGTACATCTTCTGAACTGGGATGGATGATATTGGATGTCTCCTCGGACCCTCGTGCGTGCGTGTGTGTCATTTCTTCACGCCCCAAGCTTGCTTATTCCACGTCAAGCTGCAGAAGAATGGTAGCAGCGTGGGGAGTTTGCGGCAAAAGCAGCTGCTGTGCGTCTGGGGCTCCATTAGAACCATTGCGTGCTGACCAGGATCTGAGCATGCAATCGTCACTATCCTAATTCAGCTCCGCCAAAACTCCACCAACATTCGTTGTCGTCTTTGTGGCGATATCTCTCCTTTTAAACAATGATGCTCGCTCAAGGCTTTTCCTTTCGTGAGGCTACCGAAGCTTTATGGGCAATTTTGAATGAAATGACCAAAGTCTGTGAATATTATGCAATCTTGCATTACCACGTTCAAAGTTTGACAAGAGGGAAAATTCCATGCAGATCTCGCGACGATATGGTCCCCGATTGCGCCATTCGATCTAGAGCCGTTAACGGTTTAGTACCGCTTTCTAAGCGGGAGGCTTTATTCCCGTTGCGGGATAGCGGAGTCGAAATCGTAGAAGCTTTGATGATAATGTGAGATCACTATTGGATTAGAAATGGTCAATGAACTCATCCTCGGAGGAAATGGGGCGTAAAATGCTGTGAATTACCATATTTATTGTGTAGCATGTTGGTCTTGATTGATATCCATTGCTTACACTGGGCGAGGGCACTGATCAAGATCCTACAGGGACCTTCGGGGAGTTGGTTAGGTAGCTCAATTACCCCTGTCCTGAAAGTTTATGTCGCCGTTACCGGCTTGAGAACGTTTTTGTCCTATGCATGCTTCTTTTTTTTTCAGGGGGATGAAAATCTGAATTCAAAAACTTTGTTGCTTTGAGTTGCGATACAGCTCGAAAGCAGTGATATTGTATCAAGATTTGCTGCCCTGGAAGAATATTTTTCACTGTTCAATCTCTTCAATGACCCAATATTCACCATGATGGCCTCATCGACCCATACCCCAACTCCCCGTAACGCTTCGGCCCCACTATCCATTGTCATGGATGCGCGACCAGTGGGGTGCTAAAGTCCACGTCGTTCAGGGACCTTGAATAACATTCAACAGACTCGGTAAGGCATCGCGAATACCGATATTACAATAGAACAAAGCCCACAATAAAGCGAACTCTAACTCGAAAGTCCAGGGTCGTCAATAGTCCAGACTCCTGAACTGCCTCTGTTGAGACCGTTAGAGTACTCAACCACAACCACGCCAATGCAGTACGGCTGAGGATTCAAGCTGGGTCCATTTTCGGGGAGTCCAGTTATAAGTGCACATCTTCATTTGTCTGTTCGGCCATTCGTCAGTTTCCACTGCCCCTAGTCCAAGCATCCAACCCTTGCTGTCTCTGTGAATGCGCACTGAGACAACTTAGTATCCCAAGGCTGCGGTTGCGCGGTCACAGATCAGGTCTAGACTCAAATAAACTACAGCTACTGTGAGCCAAGGAAGCTCTTGATTGACAGCTTCAATGTGATACAAGTTGCCGATCTTCCGAGTAGCGGGTGAAGCTGCCAGTATTCGATCAATAGCTTCAACTTGAACGTCAACGCACTGGCATGGTGCAATATGGCAAGTCCGAAATTCTAGCTGACGCAATAGACCCTTAGATATTCCTCATATTAGTGCGTCGCATCTGGCTCTTCTCATTTCGAGGTAACACGGCTTGCACAGACCTCCAATCTGGGCCGATCGTGGCCGCCGTCGTAGCTTGCTTGCCTTGCATCGACATGGACCATCGTAACACTCTCCGCGTAATACTCTCGGACCATCGCTGGGTCGTCGGTCGTTTCCGGTCTTCTCCTTACGAGATCGAAACAGATTTGTCCCGCAGTCGCCGGCTGCGTCTGCTGTTTCAGCTCGAAAATAGTCCCTCTCATCCCCACTCACGCGGGCATGCGAGCTGGGAGTAACCCCGTTGACAGTCTCCCCCTTTGTCATTGCTGCATGTCTCATTGGATCCGACAGCAACCCATGCTCCGGGCCATCGGGGCTCGACCGACGGTCCAGCTTTGACTTTGAGCAAATAACTTGATCAAGAAGCCCGTGTACAGCCAAGGCCTCATCTCGTCCCTCCCGCTCGGGAGTATAAGCTTTCCGGCTTGGCCCCCCACGAAAGGCGACGCCTCCTGGCACAAATTCCGTCAATCCATCCATCTTGTGGTCTTGGCCATCTCGATAGCAATTTGCCTTGGCGAATGTGGTGAAAGAGCTAATGTAGATGAGGTTCAGGGATTGCTATCGCAAGGCTGTCGATGTCGGTCCTTCTGTTCCTTCGATGATCGAATTTGTCTATGCGCTGACGAATGTGCAACAGTTTCAGGGTGCTGCACATCGCACTCTGAGATCCAGGCCCCATGGCGAATATTTCCAGATCTTGGGCGCCATCAGGTAAGCTTATCCTGCGCTGTTTCTGCGTCCTAATCAATCTCGCCGCTGCTGGTGGGAGGAACAATCAAGATCCACCCTTGTCGTCCAACTGAATGGTGGTGGTCTAGTGTCGGGGCCTGTGCGTTTGGTTCCGTCTTAGCTCGGTGTGTTTTTGAGCGAAGTAGAGTTCACTCTCAATTGTACACGGTACTTGATCCCCTGCCAAGCGACACCCACGCCGAGCTCTAGCGCAGCCGTTGCTTCTCACGGGAATGCATCCTTCCATCAAATGCACGCGAGCACATCCCGTTGTTCTGGGAGCTTGGCAGCACACCTTTTCGGCAATACGGCACACAACCTTGCCATTGACTGCAAGGTTATCAAGACATGGTCGAGTTTATACGTGGGATTTGCTTTTCCAACTCCCAATTTGGTGGTAATTGGGTTCAATCGTGGTTGGTCGTAGGCTTGCAAGATTCATTCTCTGGTTGATTCGTCAAGGTTCCAATTGGGCACGACATTGTGAGCTGAACCTCCACCTGCCACTATTGGCTATCGTCCGTGGAATTGAGACATGTTATCGATCAAAGGTGGTAAGCCATCAGACATCTCATCTCGATAGTCCATTGCGTCGAAAGCCACGGTGATGGTGAAAGAAGGCGAGATGAGTCTCTTCATTTGTTACGACAATGTCATTACGTCGATAGATGACTGATCGACGTGGTGGTGACTGTGAATATCGGTCGGCGACTGGAGATACCGTTTGCGATGAGGTAATTGATCAACAATCTTGACAATCTAGATGTTCCCATGTCAGCAGAGCTCATTATGCTTAATTACGTCGACCCACATACCACGTCCCTAGTAAAATTCGGTATTCGTCCATCCTTGTCATCTCGTCGTGCCTCGGAGTTGCGTGCGCGTGGTGCGGGTGCTGCTGTCGTGGGTCGACAGTCTCGCAATGTTGATGTGAAGTTGGGAGAGAAGTTTTTTCCTCACGCGGCTCAAGCCACGTCAAAATTCAGGTCCGTCATTTGTCCGTGAGTGCATTTCGGGGAGTTCACGGGGAGTCGAGACTGCCGAGCATCTTTCGGGGAGTTGGTGATGGGTGGGGACTTGTTGATTTGGGCGAGGTAGCCACCAATATTGAGGCACCGAAGGGACAGAGCACAGAGCACTAAGAGTGGCAACAACACTGAGATCAATTGAGTGTTTGATGACATCTCACGTTAGGGGGTGAGTGGTGGCATCCCGGGCTGAGCAGCGTGCCGCCAAGATCATTTTTTTATGAGAATTCGTCAAAGACTGGTAAAGACAATTCACAGTCCTCGAATTAATTTCTAAGTATCTCAGCGCCAATTGATACCCTGCTAGGGATTCATTCTTTGGCGTTACTTCACCGCATCCTCGAATCCGCGCATCTCGACAAAACTACTGGGAAAAGAACAAAAGCAATCATGCAGTTAGTTGTCACCAAGACAGCTATCGATTAGCAATGTAATCAGGTTCATTCAATTTGACTCTTTGCTTAGTGTATCTTTGTGATGGAGCTCGGAATGCTTTTATCCAACACTCCAACACTTACATTTCCTCATGTTAAACTCCATTGGAATATTAGTATAGGGTAGTTTTCAACAACAATTAAAGTCATCTTGATCTTTGACCACTTTCACTCTATCCTTCCAAATGACCAGATGAAAATCTTGAAAGCTTCTTAATTTTTTCACTTATCGAGATTCCCAGAATATATTCAACCACTGTTTTGAGCCAGCTTACGTCCTGTGTAAAAAGTGTGACCAAATGTGAATTCACCAACTTAGATAGTCAAACGAATCGCTTAGATCTTTTCAAAGATGTCTTCCTTTCAATATATTACTTGTTCTGTTTCAATTTAATCTCCTCTGTAAGCCAGATGGCACAAGATTATTAGAGCGAACCACTTCAGATGGCAAGATAAGCATTATCAATATCACTTACTTATCAGTGCCTCGAACTGAGTTGAACAGAAGCTTCAATGACTCAAAAAAGTAGTATTACACTGTAGTTATGAGCTGAGAATTAGTCTTTGGACCACCTTCGGACCCTATATCTATGACTCTGATTTCTGTGAAGCCGTCGCCGGTGACTCATCTCGCTGCCAAAAGGCGTCACCATCGATCCTTCAAGATAACCGAAATTTACCCTGTGCGACAAAGATTCACAGTCGTATCTCAATTTATCTTCCTTGATGTCATAATCTCAGTTTTGCAAGTTGCGCAACATCTGAATGTCCAGAGATTAATCGAAAGACAACAAAATGGCGGATTTTGTAAAAGTCTATACGACTGTGCCAAAGCAGCTCGTGGCGCTTTTGACTAATCAGCTGCCATACTCATTACCCCTCCTTCGACGTCTTGAATTCACTAAATTTGAGAATGGCCTACGAGAGACCGCCAGAGTCATACTGGCTGCAGAATCTCAACTTGAGGATGGTGTGGCTTTCCCAGAGAGATTCACTGCGGCGTATATCGACGTTGGTGGCGGTCCTGATACGCAAACTTGGATATACTCGACTCTGGAGCATCCCGACAATGCTGATATCAAGGACACAACTATCTACGAGAAGCAACTCGATAAAATCACCGAGGAGAGTATTGGGATAGCAAAGGCATATGGCCGTCCACTCGTTTACGGTGATGCCGTCTTGCTTGGAACACTCCACGACTCTGTCCGAGACTTGCTCTACAAAACAGGCCGCATTGAGCCTCGTGAAACAGGGGCATATGACAAGTGGCTTTTCAAGTACGAAGATTTGCCAAAGGAAGAAACAGTTTTACCCGAGGGGATGCACTGGGGAACAGCGACTGAAGATGATTGCCGTATTGTGATCTCCCGAACGAATATCCCGAGAACGGTGTAAGTCTGATTTTAGCCGACCGAATTATTGGCTAATTTCAGATAGGCAAGTCCTTATGCGTATGCCAAGCTTGGTAATCAAGCTTGATGACGGAACGCCAATCTCCTGGGCCTTTCTAGGTAAGTTCCCTCGAGCCTAAACCATGCGGCTCAACTCTAATTTGACCTAGGCTTCGACGGCTCACTAATCAGCCTTCACTGCGAGGTACGTATATTATGATCCTCGAGAGACAGGGGAAGCTCACTGATGGCAGGAACCGCATCGACGACGTGGTCTTGCCAAAACACTCGCTGCAAAGCTATTTCGTGAGAAGTCTCTTGACTTTGCTGATGATGGCTGGTGTTCTGCTGATGTTGCGCCGGACAATGATGGAAGTCGAGGAATGTGTAAGAGGTTGAATGGAAAGCCGAGCTGGAGAGTTTCATGGTGAGTATTTGCGACATTGTGATGGAGTTTGTGAGCTGATTATTCTAGGGTGTTGCTGTTTGTCGGAGAGAAGCCGCCAAGTCAAACCAATGGTACCAAGAACGCGTGATGGGATCTCTGAGATCTCGAACCAACCAAAGAGTTTCTTTGATCGAATGTCATGTTGAAGAGTGACGTGGTTGGCCATCAAGAGTTAGAATTGCATTGAAGCCTTGATTAGAGATGTTACAAATACATGAGAAACATTTAGAAAATGCAGATAAGATAGAATGAAGCCAGTGTCTCCGATTGATAGTTTCACATTCTGGCTGAATTAGTCATGGTATCATACTGTAATGCATGCCAATGAATCATCATTCAACCGGGGTTGCGCTCAGTCTTCTATGAGACGTCTGGGAGGTATCGGTGATTATAGGATGCACGCAGGGTTCACTTGAGGAACTCTTCTGTAACAAGCAACTATAGCGAAGACCCGCAACCGCGTGAAGCATCCATTGTTGATCTCGGATATTTCATGACGATCGATCCGTCAACTTGGTCAACAAAGCATTCAGCCTAAATCTCAACCACGGTAATTGTCAGCCTCAAATACTGAATTACTTTAAATTCAATCAACATGCAACCAATTTGTCTCATGTATAAATGTATTTGGGTCAGATCTACTGTGATTGACGTATGCAGTTGTATTCGGGTATTTTGAGAATAGCCTGATGTCGGCTATTAGCCTTGAAACGTGAAACTTGGGCCACATGGTTCTAGCTTATGCCAAGTTTCAGGTTGGGGATGTTGCCGTTTGCCGACGATGGTTACAAAATACGGGTACTACCTTGTTTCAATTGAAATGAATTGTGGAACGCGAGGTTTAATGAGTGGATTTGAATCGGATTAGATGCCGTGGATTTATTGACAGAGACTCTGTTCTATCTCATCTTGTTAGTCTGCAAGTCTTGTCGAGTGCAGTGACCACTATACACTATATACCAAGATTCAATATATCCTGGTCAAAGTCGATCTTATAAGTCTATTAATGTTCGATCTTCGGTAAAAATTCCAATTGTAGGTCTGAAACTTGGGAGGCTCACGAGGCTGAGTGGAAAGCATGAATATTGTCTTGGCATCTAGATCTTATCGGCCCACCATCAGCTCAACTGCATTGAAATCACCATTTTTCGGAAACGTCAAAACAATCATCCAATGGACGGAAAAATCTATACTCGTCCCTCCTTCATTAAACGTCAAATCATGGTCCGATCGGGAAAACGGCCCGGCCCCACAACTTGTTTCAGACCAAGCAGCACCACATGTTTATTCGAAACAATAGTCAGAACCGATATAACAAGGGTCTTTTTTCTTCTATATGTATACCAACTTCTTCGCAGCAATGGCAGAGAGAATCATCCTTCAACTCAACACTCGTTTTCTATTCTAACACACTCTTTTTTTCTTTCTTCTACAACATTCACCATGGTTCACTTCACTTCCGTCTTCGCTGGGCTGTCGCTCGTAGCTGGTTCTCTTGCCGCGCCCTCCAAAGAAGGTCTCTTCTCCAAGATTACCAAGCGGGCTGGTACTCCTAACAGTTCCGGTACTAACAACGGATTCTACTACTCCTGGGTATGTCTCTTCAATACAACCGGGTTGAGCTGTGGCTAACTTTATACAGTGGAGTGATGGCGGTGCCGATGCCACTTACACCAACGGTGAAGGAGGTTCTTACTCTATGGAGTGGAAGGATGGCGGTAACGTCGTCGGTGGCAAGGGTTTCATGCCCGGCAAGGCCCGGTAAGTCACCTATCAAGTTGTACGAAATCCTCCGCTAACGCCTTATAGAACCATCAAGTACGAGGGAGAGTACAAGCCTAACGGCAACAGTTACCTCTCCGTCTACGGCTGGACCCGAAACCCTCTCGTCGAATACTACATTGTCGAGTCTTTCGGCACCTACAACCCCTCCAGCGGTGCTACCAAGAAGGGTACCGTTGAGGCTGATGGCAGCACCTACGACATCTTCGAGACTACTCGTACCAACGCCCCTTCGATCGATGGCACTCAGACCTTCCAGCAGTACTGGTCTGTTCGTCAACAGCACCGCTCCACCGGTAGCGTTGACACTGGTATTCACTTCGATGCCTGGGAGAAGGCTGGCATGAAGCTCGGTACTCACGACTACCAAATCCTCGCTACTGAGGGTTACTTCAGCAGCGGATCTTCTCACATGACTGTCTCTGAGGGTGCTTCTTCCGGTGGCAGTGCCGGTGGCTCTACTGGCGGCGGTGCTACTGGTGGTGATGCTCAGCAGGGTAACCCTCAGCAGGGCGGCGACGCCTCTCAGGGTGGAAACGGCCAGCAGGGTGGTGGTGCCCAGCAACCCGGTAACGGCCAGCAGGGTGGTAATGCTTCTCAGGGTGGAAACGGCCAGCAAGCCGGAAACGGCCAGCAAGGTGGCAACCCCTTCCAGCAGCCTGGAGGTCAGAACCAACCCCAGCAGCAAGAGATTGACACTGGCGCTAACGAGCCCTGCCAATAAGTCTAAGCATAAACCTTCCAAGCAAGAGCCTGGTGCCAATGTAAGACATTTTCCGCCGCCGCTCACTTGATTCTTCGATTCAAACTTGCACAGTGCGCTTCTATTTACGGACAATGTGGTGGCCAGAGTTGGATTGAAGTTACCTCAAGTCAATCGGAGCTATAAGGGGTACCAGTGGTACTTCCGGGGCTTCAACGACAGGATCACGGGTGACTTGGAGTTAGAGTTGGAGAGACCGTATTCTTTCATATCCACTGCTTCTCACACTTTGCTAGAGAATTGGTGGCATGTATATACTTGATGTATAAAATTTCTTGCTTGCAATTTCTTCCATAAATCGCCAAGTGAAATTTGGCCTGGCCTGAAGCCTTACTCCATCCCTAGTCATAGGTGGTGGATCGCCGGAGGCGTGGAAGCAATCCCCTCAATCCATTCTTTCAGGTCATTTCCTTTGCCAGTGTTGAAAATTTCAATATGTTGGCCGAATCAGCGTTTGGTCTGAGGCATTCACCGAAACTCCAAAACCACATTTGACTCACTGCATCTACGGGGTTGCACTTCCAGGCATTTAAATGCGAAATACCCTTTACACCACCAGGTATACAGCTGAGGGTGAAGAGAGAGCATGTTCCAAGCCTTGTCGGATGCCCCCGGTCGTCCAAGTAGACTGTGCGGTCCGCAAACGCACAACCGAGGATGTACGCTCATGCGGTACACATCTTGAATGTTCGATTAATACGCCCTCGAGTATCGTTCCAAGTGAAAGGTGCGATATGACACGCCTTCGGATCTGCGGCACCCATCACCACGCAAACATTGCCATCGTGGGTCAGGCATTTCGTTTGCTCGTCGACATCCATCCTAGTACTTTGGTGAGATGCTGTGCTTGTGCTTGTGCTTGTGACAGGCGGTTCATCATGTTGCTCAAGTGCAGAGAAAGATTGCCCGATTGATGTCCCGCCAGAACTGCTTTGCGCCCGGTCCCGTTTGCGTAGATGTCGAAAATCTTGAATCTTTTAGTTGATTACCCAAATAATGTACTAGCAGGGCTAACTTACAATATTTACAGAAAGGTGCGATATCATCGAGTGTCTTCGTCAATGCGAACCCTACTATCTTTGGTGACAGCATCTCACCAGGCTCAAAAAGCGACAAAGGAACCGTCATAATTATACCAATATGCTCGGCGCGGAGGCAGAAATCTTTATCAAAGTCGCATTTTAGAATGGCGGATTGCAAGGAATTCACATACTCGATTCTTTTCTCTCGTTCGTCGATTGGGAGCAGATTGGCTGGTTGATGGTCAAGACGTCTGGTCGGCACAGGGCGGGACATGATGGCGGTTTGTTCTCTATCAAGGCGAAAAATCGAAAGCCGAAAGAAGAATAGCAAGGAGCTGTATGTGTCTTGTAGTGTGAAATATTCAGCGTCTAAGATTGGAGGCATTGATGAATGATCTATTTTGTGAAAATTATAAAGTTGAAGCCTTTTTGGAAAAGTAAGTATCAGCGCAGAATTTGCTCGTTTCAAGTTCGTGAAACATAAAGTATATACTATAATAAATGTCTAATCAAACTTATAATTATTAGAACTATTTAAGAGATAACTTAACTTGTGCTTAAGCCCGTAAAACGGATTAAACTAACTAGTACCGTAGTATCACAGTAATTGTAGATTTGAGCAATGTCTCAGCCGCCGACCGAGAACGCGGCCCCACATCGGTCCGGCCTGGTCCGGAATCTCCTCCGCGGAACGTTCAAGTTGTCAGGCGATAAGTAGCGATTGTTTTCCATCAGGAAACTGAATTCGGAGGTACCAATAAGCTTCATGAACTGATTTAATTCGCGTCATTGTATTCCATTCTTTTGTAATGGCTAGCATTAGTGCTCCCCCAATATGACGAACGGACGGGAGTGGTATGAAGTCATCAAAATGCAACCCCAAATGAAACTACCAATCTCTCGCATTTTACGGGAACTCAACTATATATTTCGCCCCCCACACACTCTTGTGACTTCAAATTAGTGTCAAACATCATGTCTGGCGAAGATGCAACCCGTCGCTTCACGAGAGCGATGTACCAGGTCTATGGCGACTTTGACAAAGACGCTGATACCTGGACCCCGCCCGATAACCCCGGCGCCGGCGGCCATAAGGGACGGTACCTATGGACAGACGCTTTCGGAGTCGTTAATTTTATCACTCTTTATGAAGAAACAACGGACAACAAGTACCTCACCTTGGCCAAACGTCTTGTTCAAACGGTTCACGATGTCTTGGGCCGCACGAGGGACGGATCATCCCGTCTACCAGGTGCAACCGATGAAGAACCGCTCAAAGGTGGTTTGAGAATTGGAAAAGAGAGCGCGACTGGTAGTGATGGAGATGGACAGTACCATCACTATCTAACTCTGTGGATGTTTGCTCTCAATCGTCTTTCCTGGGCCACTCAGGACTCGTCTTTCAATGACTTGGCTATCCAGCTCGCCAAAGCTATTCATCAAAAGTTCTGCTTCCCATCTGGAGATGACCTGAAGATGGTCTGGAAGGTCTCTGTGGATATGAACAAGGTCCTCGTTCCCACCGAAGGCCACCTTGACGCAGCAACAGGATTTGTAGTCTATCGAATGCTTCAAGAAACGGCAGTGAAACAGGGCAAAAAGGACCAACTACTGAAGCAAGAAATCAGTGACTACGAAAGGGTTATGAATAGGAGAGGCTCGTTATATCCTATCGGCGACCTATTAGACCTTGGTATGGGTTTATGGATCTGCCACTTCTATCCACATGAAGAATGGTCGCAGACATTTACTCAACAAGCGATGGACATAATCGACGACCTCTTTGATGGTAAATCCACAGATATGAGCGGAAGCGCTTCTAAAAGGCTGGCTTTCAGAGAGTTTGGCGCCTGTTTGGGAGTGCATTGCGTTGAGCCCGATGAGACATTGAAGGAACAGGTCAGCACATTGATCGATTTCTGGGAGGAGCATATCCATCAGCATGATGGAGATGGCTTGAAGCCGATTTCACAGGTCATGTATGCAGCGGCCATCATTCCTGGAGGTAAGCTCTTGTGAAGTAAATGTTGAGGAAAGCATGTTAACTGTGTGTAGCATTCCGGCGAGGCTTCATTGCTGGTAACGAGCCATGATCCCATAATTTGGAAGAATAACGGGCTATGGAGGCATGTAAGGCTGTTGTATTCATATTGAATGACTGTTATGTATTCATAATGGTCTAATTGCTTCTAGTCAATAGTGGGAGCTGCTTTTTGTTTGTAAAAACTTCCTGAATTTTCGGACATTGTTTGACGGCGGTTTATTATCTAAGCGAGGTCAGAGAACTTAGAATTGAGATCCTGGGTGACGAATATATTTAGGTAAGCTTAGGATAAACTTGGGAGGCTCTTTAACTAGTTTAATTTCGCTTCCTGATTCGACGTCTTATGTCTTTCTACTCGCTGAGGGCTGTGTTATTCATCAGCCCCAGTGGAAGCACATAAACAAAAGAGTTATCTTGAACAACACTCATTCTTGAAAGTTATGTAGATTCTCGCCAATTCTGCTTCCTCAATCAATCTACCTGAATCGAGTCTTCCTTTACGTGCAGTGTCATTCCAAGAAACCTGTCCTTGTCACTTCTTCCTCTAGATGATGGGAATTTTAGCTGTTGATTGTCAGCAATATGTCCACGAGGCGCAAGCGACAACGTACTCTGATCCATTCCTTATCAGAATTTCATCCGCGGAGGTCTTCGCCTTCATGGTTCAGCCAGAGATCTCGCTTATCGCCAGGTTGGTGGTCCGCATTGGCTCCGACCATCCGACATGTTGCGATAGTACCACTGCTGATGGTCTGTAGACCAGTGGGCTCTCCGCCTATGGGGCGTCATGGGCACAAAAGGGATAGCAGGCGCAGGCATAATGGGCTCAAGGGGGCCTTCGTACGGGAAAGCAGGTTAATTGCGGACTCTACCCCATGGGATGGCACAGCTTGATATATATATATATATAGGGACGGTTTGCATTAGGATGGTTTTCGACAGGCGTCAGTTGAACTTTATACCCATCCCCTATCCTTTTACCCCCATGATTTAGTTTTCTGAAAACCTAGGCTTGATCGACTTATTTGTGTAGTATAGTGTTTGCTGTAATGCGACCGGTCCTTTGTGCCTGTTGGTGTAGCTGGCAGCAAATTGGCCTTGGCAGTACCAGCTGCTGTTAGATCAGAAAACACCATGAGGCAATCTTCGGTCAATAATAAATTGGACTATTTGGACCGCTCGTTCTATTTCTCTCGTCCTGTATTTCTCTTCAATGAATTGTTCCTGTGGGGTCTAGAATGACAGGCTGATACCTTCTCGTGGTATTCTGGGTCAGCAGGTATAGTGTCTCTACGACCCATCCCATGCGAGATACTGAGCGAAGCCAAGGTCAGACTTAGTTGATGTGGATTGAACAGAAAGCCTGGGTCTCTCATGAGTTGTCTGGCAGTTGGGCTGGTGGTGTCGCATCCAATTGACGGGGTCTGTTCCTTTCACCATTCCTTTGTCAGATCTTCCATAATGAATAAACACAGTATAATAAACCTTTGTTCTTTAGGTATCTTGATATTATTTTACTTGGTCCTATTCATAAGTTGGTCAGAAAGAAATGCCCGAAATTTGGGGCTACCCCGTCGCTCTGAACACCTATCGAGTGATTCTACTGCTCGAACAGCTCTTTGACCCAAAGGAATATGAGATTACCAAAGCTATGAACTAAATGGTATTTCAAGAACGTGGGAGTGTTCATTCACTTCAAGCCCGAAAGATTTGCCTATAGATTGAAGATCTGATCCCGATCATTCTCAACAATCATCTCATCTCACTACCACCACACAAACAACAACCGCAACAACTTCTCAAACTCACTCCAAACATTCAGCACTTCACGAACTTATATCGCAGAAAGCAAAACCTCCGTCACCATGTTGTTCTCTTGCCTCAACAAGCTCCCCTTCGGCAGCGCCAAGGCACCTACCACCAACACTCTCGTCGACATGGCCAACCCTCGCTGTAGCTGCCACTGCAACTGCATGAACATCGTCACCTACACTGGCGGTAACCTCTGTGAGTACTTCAATGACAACCACGACCAGTAGGTTGCTTGGTAGAGTCCCAGTCATGACTTGACTGATCTCGCATTGGCTTTTAGGTAAGTTAATTGTCACTTTTCAGTGATCGAAGACAGACAGAAAAGAACATGAGAAAAGAGACAGTGAGTTGCTTTGCTGGATTCTTTCGTATGGATTTGAGAGATTGGGAGTTCTTGTTAAAGAAAGTGTGATTCGCACAGGTGGATTAGTTCGAGCAACTTTATGCGGTAGCAAAAGGGCATATCAGCTATCATAATGAGCTGATCTCTCACAAAGGGATCCAGGGCCTAGAATGGTCTCACAGTGGTGAGTGTCGACGGGCCTCGAACAGTAGAGCTTTTCTTCTCGGGTCGCCCAAACTGGGAGGGTTCCTGCTCGAATCATGTGAGATTTGTCCTCGAGTTTTTGACTGATCTCGATAAAATCCTGCTGTTTACTTTTTGGAGGACATGGTAGCTATCTCTTCGCATTTGACCTCAGTAATTTGACGACTCAGCTTGGTACCAGTCACACACCATGCCCAGGTATATCCTCTCCGGTCAAATGGCGTACAGAAAAGTACAGTCATTAATATATAGACATTGTACGAAGATATGTGCTATTTGTACAATAATTAACCGAGGGTATAGGCAAGCTGAGCGATGAGGGGCTGAGTACTGGCATGAGATCCAGTGTGTTCCCAACTACACACCACATCGTATGAACTTATGATCAGTTATTCTAAGATTAAGAAAGCCTTAGGCTAAATTGGGACGACCTGAACACTTCACACTAATGGTTCTTACTTCTCAATTCTACATAACCGCCTAAGGATACTAGTACTAGATGAGTGTTAAGCGACGATGCAATTCGCGGGCTCAACACCAACCAACACTTAACCAAGGCGAACAACAAACTTATTCCTGGCCTACACCCACTGATATCGCAATGGCAAGAGATCCACTGAAGAACTAGAAGTAACGGAGCAGTCTACCATATGAGTTTCGCTTCATGCAATGCGCCTCAATAACCAAGCTCCAGATGTTAGCTCCCATCCCATCACTCAGAAGCCTTCAACCCCTTCCTGACTTAATGCACGAATGACACGCATTAGACTATATATACCCGACTCAAGTCAAACAATTCAATGCTGAGCTTTAAAGCCTGAATCGCTCGGACATCGGCAGACTTTGGCGTGTATCCTCAAAGAACATGTACACAATGCTTATTTTACTTCACCATTTGCATGAGTTTATGGACCCAGGATATTTGAATAAATGAATTCTGTAACTAATAATATTGGTGTCCATCAGCAGGCACAGCCCGCAAGATATGATCCGTCTAGAGAGGTATTTCATCCAGGTTTGGTATCTAAGGGGGAATTTTAAACATAAGACATATTCGCAACACTACAAACAAATGAAATCGCCATCCAAAAAACAAACCTCGTTAAACAAGCAAACCCTCCCGTAACACGTAAAAAAAAAAAGCACAGGCCGTTATTCCGTTGTTCATCCTCATGCTTCCAGTCTCATGTAGTGTGGTATCTTTAAACGCAATGAATCCCTTCTTTCCTTCGCTAATATCTCCTTGCTAGAACGGTCATGATGTTGTTGGTATAATGAGGCTGATGATCGTTTAGTCGGTAAAGAACTTGATCACGTTTTGTAAATCTCGGAGGCCGACACCATGCTTGGGGTAGCAGATGTAAATCTCCTCGCCAAGGGCACCAAACTTGGATCGGAATGATGCCTTGCGACGGAGGCCGAGACTGTCGACGATGGATCGGTAGCTGGCACTAAGGAACTTGGCACGAATACCACCAACGTGCTCACCGGGGGTAAGCTTCTCGGATACACCAGCACCGAAGGTGACCTTTCCGGTAACATTCTGAAGAGCGAAGCTCACAAGGACCTCAATGGCGCCGTTGACAGCACCAGGGAAGTCAAGAGCCCACTTAACCTGCCAACCGTGGCGAGGAGCAAGCTTGGCCAAAACGACCAGAGACATGACCTTACCGTCCTTCTCGGCAGCAAAGTATCGTCGGTGCTCCTGATCGATCCAGGGGCGGACCTCAGTAAGGTGGACCTGCTTGCCCTTACGAGAACGCTTCCACTCTTCGATGGCGGGGTCAGCACGAGAGACAAAGTCCTCATCGGGCTTGACTTCGTGGATCTTGACGCCTTCACGCTCCACACGGCGAGCCTTGGCTGCGAGGCCATCAATCTGAGCGCTGTTGTGCTTATCAGCGTCGACACGTTGCTCCTCAGTGCAAGACAAGCTTCGCCAGCGAAATTCAGAGGCGAGGATCTTCTGAACCTCGAAAGAGACGAGCATCCAGAAAGGAGTCAATCGGAGGTCGACAGTAATGTGGTGGATAAAGTCCTTTATGACTTGAGAGTATTGGCTGCGGTCGCAAAGAGGGTCACCCGTAATCATGGCAAACTTCTCACGCTGAACCCAACCAACAGCGGCACCGGTGGAGTGTCGCCAGATCTGGAAACGGTCGTCGAGCCAGGATGTGTTGGTAGCATCACCGTAGTTGGCGATGAGTTTCTCAATAGGAGGAGGGGAGTCGGCTTGGTGAGGCTTGGTGGTGTCAGCCTCGGGGTGAGGCAGACCAGGAGCCTTGGTAGGAAGAGACTTGGGGTCTCGGTGGAATAGAGAAGCGTATCGAACATCGCCAAGCTCGAGCATCCAGGCGACAATGCGCTCGAGACCGAGACCAGCACCAGCGTGAGGTGGAGCTCCCAGCTCGAAGGCAGTAAGATAGTCTTCCATGCCATCCTCAGACATGCCAGCAGCAGCCATGTTGGCGCGGAGCTCATCAACGTTGTGGATACGCTGACCACCAGAGCAAATCTCCTGGCCTCGGATGAAGATATCGAAGGATCGAGTCCACTTGGGATCTTCTGGGTCCTTGGCAGTATAGAAGGGGCGAGCGTTGGCAGGGAACTTGTCGAGGACGTAATAGTCGGTGTCGTACTTCTCACGGACGAGCTGGCCGAGTCGCATCTCATCGGGAGTGGACAGATCCTCCTCCTCAACGTCACGTCCATCTTCACGGAGCATCTTGATACCTTCGCTGAAGGGGAGAATAAGAGTCTCCTCCAGCCACTTGAACTCACCACTGGGCCATCTCTTGCGAATGACCTCAAGCTCTCGAGAGGCATAAACAGTTTTGAAGACTTCCTTGAGGAACATGTCAATGAAATCGATGACCTCGTGGTAATCGGTATCAATGGCCATCTCGAGATCGAGACCAGTGTACTCGGTCAAGTGACGGTGAGTGTTGGAATTCTCAGCTCGGAAGACGGGGCCAATCTCGAAGACACGACCGAAATCAGCAGAGATAGCCTCCTGCTTGGCGAGCTGGGGGCTCTGGGCGAGGAACGCACGGCGACCGAAGTAGTTGACAGCGAAGACAGCAGCACCACTCTCAGTGGCGGCAGGCTGAAGCTTGGGGGTGTTGATTTCAACAAAACCTTGCTCTTCGAGGGTGTTTCGGAAGATTCGGGCGACCATTGAGCGCACGCGGAAGAGCGCCTGGTTGGAAGGGTGTCGAAGATCGAGGATTCGGGCGTTCATGCGATTGCGCAGAGTCTCCGGGGGCTTATAGTTGCTGAAGGGGAGGTTCTGGGCGGGGTTGACGAGGTGAACAGACGCGACATCAACCTCAACACCAGAGTGTGTAGCCGATCGAATGGGCTGAGGGGGACTCTTAAGGGTACCAGTGATCTGGACCAAAGATTCGGGGCTGATCTTTCGAACCCATGTGATAAAGTCGGCATTACTGGCATCACGGGCGAGAACACCCTGAACGGAGTGAGTCTGATCGCGAAGAAGGAGGAAGTCGAGGACCTTTGAGATAGGTCGCTGTGTCTCGATACGTGCTCTGAAAGTGACTTCTGTGCCAATAGGCAGAGTATCAAGCTGTGCAATTGTGTTGATCTCGCCAGGGTGAACAGGCCAGTCTGAGCTCATGCTTGTTCGGCCGCTGTCGAGAGATGTTCGGCTGCTAGGCGCGACAGCGCCGTTGGTAGTAGTGGTAGTATTACCATCCATGCTAGATCGAGCAGAGTCCTTGCCACCCATAGTTTCGCGAATAGTTCGAGAAGGGGACGCGGAACGAGGCGACGAAAAGGCAGAACTCAAAATAGCTGCAGATGGTCTTGTATCAATGCTCAGCACTGACGAAGCAGGCCGGCTGGTCTCCGGGCTCGCCATATCGAGCGACTTCGGTGATGATGATGTCAGAGTAGTAGCTTTTGCTTGTGAAAGGACCGAGTCTATGGAGACGGGAGATAGTGGGGGCGACGACAAGGCCTGTACTGGGGTTGGAGTAATCGAAGTGGTTAAAGGTGACGCAGATTTAGGTGCAGAGAAGGAAGAGGAAGAAAAAGTAGAAGTAGAAGGTGAGGGAGGAGCAGAAGAATTTGTGGTGGCCGAGGATCCTTTTAGACGATACTTGGATGGTAATGGTATGCCAAAGGCTGATGAGACGGGAGCAAGGATGCCCGTCATAGTTAGGTAGAGGAGTTGTAGTGCAGGGCCGCCGCGGACGGAGACAGAGCCAGGCAGGGCACGGAGGGTGCAGGGGTCAGAGGGTGATTTGATTCTGATTGTGATGACGGGCCCTGACCGGGAATCTCTCGCTCTCTCGTTCAAACTGAATCAATGGTTGGTTGGTTTGGTTAGAATCGAATTGGAGGGTGTGGCACGGTGGGTCAGCCACACTTGGAAATCCTTGATAGCCCTGACTTGGCCTGTTAGGTGATACCTGCTTCAGTCGATGACGCTCGAGTGGGCTACTTTTGGGTTGCTCAGATTTCCCCTTTGGTCGTGCGTTACTGAGGGAGGGACCCGACTTGTCTTCGATGTGATCGTGGCTGTGACGATGAACAGTTACAGTGAGTGTACCAGTTACATGTGTGGCTGAGGCAAAATAAAATAAAAATATCAGGGTTGGTCGATAGATGGACGGTTAAATCTGTATTTGGAGTATATTGGTGAGAATGAGAAATCAAACACCAAATAGGAAGTGTTGGATGTTTATATCAGTTCATAATTAACAGCATGAACTCCGCTCCACGCACGGCACTTTCGGCCTCGCGGACAACAAGACTGCTTACAATACCGGTGAAGAGGACAGCAAAGGAAGGGAAAAAACTTCATTGACAAATTCCCATAGCTTACTCTAGCAGCCACCATTTCGGGCTCGGCTCAGTGCATAAACCCGCGGAGTGGGAGTTTCAACATGACAGATGACTCGGCATTGGGATGTAACTCTTTCCGCGCGTGAGGGTACCGAGAAATTTACGGAGTAGATCCCACTGCATGCATTGTCAGCATGGGTTATAGCGTCGGGTCTAGCGCTAGCACCCTCCTGTAGCAGCTAACAGCCCTAGGAAATGGGGCATCGCTGATGGCACGCCATGAGTAATGGGGCCCGGTAGTGGCATGTGGATGGATGTAAGAGCCTCCAAGTGCGAAATGTCCGAGTGTTGATTCCGTCATGACTTTTTGGTTTCTGGGAAAATATGTCTCTCACTGACTCTCAGAATATGTCCTGTAAACTGAACCAGGATACCTAGCCCCATCATCGGTGTCAGGTTGATCAATTACACTCAGCCACGGGTACAGTATAGTATCACGTCAAATAAAACGCCACAGATTCATGTCCTGAGCCAAGGCCTTATTGCCGTCAGACATTCAGGTCCCAATCTTGGCCTCACTCAGAAGCGTGAAGTAAGCAAGGGATGGGCTGCCGTTTGCCGTCTGGGCATCCTGTACGTATTGCACAAGTACCGGATACGTCAACAAGTGACACCGGTTTAGGCGATGCGTTAATTCCGTGACATCAGCAGGGTCGTTGTCGATTTTTTGCAGTCAGACTCCCCGGATCTGCGGGGCCGCACAGAGCTTGGTGATTGGAGTTCGGTGGAGATGCTCCGGAATTGGTTTGATAATGCCGCCAAGACCGATGACATATTCTTAAACCCATCGGCGATTGACGATTATCAAATCGTGGATTTTCAATGTTTCAAGGCTCCTTGTGTCCGTTTTATTACCTGTATTTCTGAATATTATTTCATTCAAGACTCTCTGTTGCAACCTATTGATGGTGAATGGGGTATAATCAGGGGCTGATGACAAGGTTTCTTTACGAGAGGTTATCAACGACTGACCTGACGTCAATTCAAGATCAAATGTCAAAAAAAGGACTTGATGTTTGATGACCTAGCCAAATCAAGAGAACATTCTCGTATCTGAGGGTTAATTCTAGACACTTGTCTCTTCCCTTTTTTCTTTCTAAAAAAAGACTCCACTCGGTTATTCCGCTCCCGCATTAACCACTAAAATACCGCTAAAATGAACCCAGCTAAGCGGGAGCCAGCTACGTCATAAGCATCAACCCTCAAACTCACGTCACCTCAACTTTTGGTTGGTGCTGACCAAGTTTTAGTTACTGTGTTGCTTTGCTTGCTTGCTGGCTTGCTGGCTTGCTTATCGCTTTAATTCGCATTCACATAATCAATCCCTCATTATCACATCAATTAGCGACTGATTACTCCGTCTCCCACTGATTGATACCCTGCTTTTGCTATCCGTAGGCGAGACACGTACTACTAATGACAGTCAACAACTTTTCAAACTGCTTACCCCCCCATCAAACAAACCCCTTACCTTGGACGCTATCAAACCGCGCACACACAAAATCAGCAAACTATCATTCTTTTTATTCCTTCTGATCAGCAATTCTGAACCAATCCTTGCCCTTACTACCTCTGCTCCCGCGCTTACTTAGCGGTACTCTGTACTGTACCATTATTGTACTGTACTGCATACAGAGTCAACCACGTGTTGTTGCACAGTCTCTCCACCGCTTCTCCGTTACAGCCGGGTCTCGTCTTGGCTTGACTTGGGCTTGGGGTTGTGTTTCCTCGCTTTCCAGCTTCTCTCCTCTTGCCGTCTTTTCCTGACTCCCAATCCAACCCTTCTCTACCCCTACCATAACCATTGGTACCTAGTCGCTGCAATCTGCAGTCTTACCCCCAAAAGTCAAAATCCCATAGGCTGCTTTTGGTGTTTGCTGGCTGGGTCCCCCTCTCCAGTTCACTTCTGATATGGACACTGAGTTCACCCCCTCTGAGTCACGACCAACCACCCCGGAACCTCCGGGGTATGTGAATCCTCTCGAGTCCAGCTCTAGATGGTACCTGATCGCTCGTGCCCAAGCCATTCGTTCCGCTGCGAGTCTGGGTTTCAGTATCGCCAATCGTACTGACCCTCCTGCACCCTCACCAACCAAGGACATTTGGCTCGATGCTACCCTGTCAAAGGCTAATCTTAGCCGCGCCGACCGCGCCAAGACAAAGATCAAGGCTGAAGTATGGATGCCGCCTCGTCCCGCTCTCGGCGCCCGTGCTGCCGTTATAAACTTCCACGGAGGCGGTTGGATTCTCGGTCAAGGCACCGACGATGCTCGTTGGGCCGGTGCCATAATGGCTAATCTGGATGCGGTTGTCTTTACTGTCAACTATCGTCTCGCGCCATCATGTCCCTTTCCGACGCCGATCGAGGACTGTGTGGATGCAATTCTTCAAATTAAGCATCGTGCTGCGGAATTCGGCATAGACCCTGATCGTATCATCCTGTCGGGGTTTTCCGCTGGTGGCACAAATGCCTTGGCAAGCTGGCTCATCTTAAACGACCCTGATCGATGGGGCTACAAGTTCCCCTTCGAGCCTCCAAAGATTGCGGGTATCACACTCTACTATCCCCTTCTGGATTGGACCATATCGCGTCCGGAGAAACGGCTTACATGCGCAAAGCCAGAGCTTACCTTACCCAAGGGTCTAACAGATCTAATCGATGCTTCCTTCATCTATCCAATCATTCCTCGCGAGGAACGTTGTGATCCTAGACTATCGCCGGGTTTGATGTCGGACGAGATGTTAAAGAAGCTCCCACCGATTCACCTGGTCCTGTGCGAGTATGACATGCTCCTGGCTGAGGGCCTCAAGTTCTCAAACCGTCTCAAGGCTGCTAACAAGCAGTTCAAATTACGTATAGTCGAGGGGGAGAAACACGCATGGAATTGTCCACCGCCCATGACACCAAAGGAGAGTGTTGCCATTGAATATCAAGAAGCCGTTGAGAGCATGGCCAGTTGGTTTGGCCAGAAGTGCGAGACCGACACTGAATCCTTGCGATCAATGAGACTGAAACGACCGGTTCTCAGACGACCCAAGTACCTCTCCTTCAAATCCTGGTCCGGGAGGTAGTGGCCCCTAGCAGGGTTCTTGATTCTCATCGGCATCATCATCTTTGTTTTCTTTCTCTTTTGAACCTAGCGAGGCGCATAATGCGATTAATGGGTAAAGACTTGGCAACACTTGAGGCAGGGCAGTAGATTGGACATAATTGGTTTTTAGCGAATCAAAATACACATTACAGACATAAATAAAGATAGATTTCCTAATATACATATGAATCCAGGAACGGGTGGCAGTGCAAGAATAAGCATCGGGGTCTTGGTTCTTGTCAAGATCATGACCCAGCCACTACCAAGCGTGTATGCCAACCCAACCCAACTCAAACCAAGACAAGCATTCCCAGCCCTGACAGGAAGACACCCTCGGCATTTGCTTTTCTCAGTCATTTCCACCCCAGGTGTAAATCAAGATTGAGAGCCAGGTACTTCGAACGACGGAAAAGATACTTGAGCATAGCATCTGGTTTAAGGGTCCATCTCCGGAAGCGTCGGATATGTAGACATTGGTTAGTTCGTAAACATGTGGCATTTCAACAATATGTCTCTGATTGGTTCGTCCATCTTAAAACATGTTTTTTTTTTTCATCATTTGTGATCAAGGATCTCTCAGCTAAGACTAGCTCTGCCTTACAAACATCGTGCGGGGATCGTTGGTCAGCTGCTTATCTCTGCATCTATATGCACGAATCGTGTGAGACATTCTGTGTTCAGTGTGCTGTAGACAAAGCTTGTGACCGAGAGTGAAGAAACTGAAACTAATTCGTCGGGGTTTTGTAAAGATACCGAGGCCGGAAGACCCGAAGAACCCGGGGGGATATCTCGGATTCTACGGCATCGCCTTATACTAATGACGGAATTATCAGACAAGCAACCAAGTTTAAATAAATCACAAAATCACGACAGATTCAATTTTTTCAAGAATGCCAAGATCATAGAGAGAGAAAACATGTTATCAATCAACTACTAAGCTAAAAATAAGCAGCATCCACCGCCGTCTCACTCAGCTCCATCATAAGCTTCAAATTTTTAAACGCCCGTCGCCACACTTTACTAGACCCCAACATCGGCTTTTTTATGACTTTCCCATGCCGTCAATCATACATGAGTCCCGGCCGCGGGGTGGTGTGGTCGGCTCCGAGATGCCGATGTGGCTAAGGCGAACTGGTATGTGATCTTGGCGATCCCTTCATGACATAAAGTATTAGCCATCCATGATGATTTGTGGCGGTTTTAAATTTTTTAAGGTGGCTTGACAATGAAGCTTGAAGTTATGTTTGGCGGTTGCCAAGGCTGTTAGTTTAAAGACTGACAAACTGTCATGACGATGTCGAGTGTTGAATCTCGAAAAGAGGTAATTGCCACGAGGCTCGTAGGTTAGCCTGAACTATGATAGAGCATAGCAGCAAGTGGCATCGAATATTGAAGCCAATTGAGCCTCTAATAGTTCCGACAGTCAGATTTTAGTATGTATATTCGAGCACTTAAGTCATGCATTGGCAAATTGCTCATTCAGACATAAGAGGTCTAGGGTAACAAGATCAAACATGTGGTCATTTATTTGTATATTCGTTTTCGTTATCGTAATCTGGGACTGCAGCTATTACTATCGCAATCTGCCAGACATATTCTGTAGGATAGCTTCTCGATGCTGAAAGCATTCTCATCAATCAAGTCGTTTTCTCCAACATGTGACCATATCGTCACCAGCTCCGCCCAAGACGCAGGCTGATACGCTAACATCTCTCATATATCATGAATTGCTTTACCACTTGGCCTCCTTGCTGTTGATGAACTCCTTGAGGATAGCAACAATCTTGGAGAAGGCGACGAGGTAAGCCTGGAGCTCGGTCTGGACCTTTTCATTGTCGTCGCCGAGCTTGGCGTAGAAGTCCTTTCGGTAGGGAACGGCGGACATGGCAGTGCTGAAGATGGGCTTGACCATGAAGCTGTGGTGAGGCTTGAGGGTTTCGCCGTAGGCGTTGCGGAAGGAGTCGGCAAGCTCTACGGAGGGGTTGGCGACGTTGTGCTCGAGACCCTGCTTGGTGAAGTCAAGGCCACTGGAATTGTTAGTTGGAAAGAAGATATGTGCTCGGGGAGGGATTGTTCGTACCGGACGAGCCAGAGGCAGCCCTCGGTGGCAGTGTGCTTGCCAGACTTGAGCTCGTTACGGACAAGGTCCTGGACGGTAGCGGACTCGGCGGGAGCAGCAGCGTGACGAGCACGGAGCTTCTGTAGAGAGTTGTCAGATCTGTTCGATGGAAGACGGAGTTTTATCGCAGATGCTGTCATGCGACGAAAAGGGGTATGTCGTTACGAACCTCGACGTTGCCAAGGATATCCTTCTTGACGGGGCCGAAAGCAATACCACCAATAGCATCTATAGAACGCAGTTAGTGAGCGATTGGTCTTCTGCATATTTGAGACATTGTCGTACCAAAGATGGTGGTCAGAGACTCAGAAGCCTCAAGGAACTCAACGGTAGAGACAGCATTGCCGTTGGCCTCGTCGACAGGGACGTCGGCGAAAGTTCGCTTGAGCGACTGGACGATGGTACCACCGGGAGGATAGACAGCAGACATGATGATTGATGATAGAGAAGATGATTGAAGAAAAAAAAAGAGGAATTGTTTGATGGGGAGAGGAAAGATAAAAGTGATGAGGTGTCGTTGAAGCGGTCAAGCTGAGCTGTCCCTTTGCGGGTAGGTTCAGACAGGGAGCAATACAGGAGGGGTCTAGCTCAGGGGACCTAGTGAGGGGCTCGAGACGGTGAAGGAGGGGCAGTGGTACAGTGTATATAGATAAGATAAAGCTGATGCAATAACCAGAAAAGCAAAGGATACTGATGCACAGAGGGTCTATTGGGGGCTGAAACACGTTGAAGATTATATCAGGTCTCCATATAGTATCGTCTTTGATCCGTTAGACAACTATCATTCCAGAATACCTAAGTATAAACGGGCCGGAAAGGGCAAATTGCCAAGTAGATATCGAGAATTCACACTGTGTTTCGGGGCTGGATTTTGTTGTTCCGCGAGACCGCTACAAACCCCACATTCTCCCACGTTGATCAAGGCGGAGAACATAGACGAGAGGCTCAATCTATAGTACGAGATGGTAAGACCCTCAGTCGAGTCTGCAAGAGAAATGGCCCTACAAAAGGGTGACTTATAGTAGAATTGTACTCAGTAAAGTGAGTGTTTATACTTGTATATTTAAATACTCGACTCTGTGGTGTTGTTAGCTGACGACGCTTTAAGGCGGGGCTTTATCATGACAGCACCACGAATGGATCATCATATGAAAAGCGATTCAGTCATTATTTTAGTATGGCATTTAACCATACTTTGGCTTAAAAAGAATAGTAGAAATTGGTCCAAATCATATATTACGTTATCATTAAACAACCAACGCCAAAACATTTTCCGTCAGTCATCTATCACATTACGTGTAAATAGACTCAGTCATAGAATTGACCTGCAATCCCCATTCTGCCATCTCAGCATCCTCCAAGAAGCGTAACGGAAACCAGACAAGATGCCCTTTAATCTGGCTCAATTTCTCTCTGGCATCCTCAGGAGGCATGAATTGGTCAAAGATATGGCCAGCTTTGACACCTCGTGGAGGAAGATACCGATCATAATCGTCAAAAGTCCTGATATGATCATCAGGATCGGCGTGGAACAAGTGGCGGAATAGCTCGGTGTTCTTATCCGCTTGGCCTGTCCACTTCTCCCAGAGTTCATCACTGAGAGGATCCTCGACGAACTTGTAGCTCTCGTCCTGGTCGTAGATGTCGTTGTTGGGGTTGACGCTTGGGGGCATGGCGTTGATGTCCTGAGAGGCATCATGGGGCTGAGGAGGCAAGAGACCCATGTGCTCACGCCAAAGATATCGACGGAGGGTTGCTGCATGATAACCTGCTTCGTAGGGCTTACCATCCATGGTGCTGGGGATCAAGCGTGTGTCTTCCATGACAACACTGAGTTCACTGTCGTGATCACCTAGTTGACTTCGATCGTTGAGGTTACTGCTTCCGCAGATAGCAATTCTGTCATCGACCAACAGCAACTTGCCATGGATGTAAAGCTCCTCCTGAATCCAGTTCTTAATCTCAGACTCAGGATCATCCTCGAACCAGGTCTCACCCTTCAAGCCTTCACCAGTACCAGCCATGGCATGATGAGCAACGGAAGAAGTTGTGTGAACAACCTCCTTTGGCATGGCAGCCTCGAACTTCTTTCGAGCCTCCATAGTCTTTTTGATATCCTCATCAAGCTCCTTCTGCTTCTTATCACCACGCATGTGTTCATCACCCTCACTGTCCTCAGGATCATATGAACCATGAATACCTTCACCCATAATCTCCTCAGCTTCTGCACGTTGTACCTGCTGGTAGCTTATACCAGTTTCCTTCTCCGCCTTGACGATGCCAGGCGTCTTGTTAAGACGATCATAGGATCGCAAGTTGAAGAAGAAAATGTACTTCTCAGGGTCGACGCCCTCAGCGCGACACTGTCCGAAGATAGAGTGCTCGCCTCGACAAATAGATTTGTACTGATAATCCATGATAGCACGCGTGCCCGTAGCAGCTTGCTCTCTAAGATCTCCAGCAAATCCAGGAATGGCAGGGATGAGAACGATGACGCGGAATTTGCGACCCTCTTTTGCAGCCCTTACAACAGCATCAACGATGGCCCGACCAATAGTATTCTTAATCGGAGCCTGCTGATCACCCGTTGCAGTGATGAAGAACTGGTTCTCAATGTAAACGTAGTGCTGAGCCTTGGAGATGATCTCGATATATGCGTTCTGGATAGAATGGTCGGTCAAGATACCGCTGCTCCAGTCGGCGCTTGATCGGACGAGCTGACAGTTGACTGTACCTCTGTTTTCGAGGTTCTTAGTGCTCAGAGGGGTGATGGGGTGTTTGACGTATCCCCCGACAGGATGCTTGGGACGTTGAACACCTATGAGGTCCTCATCTTCATTTTCTCTGTTTTCCAGGACCAACCAGCTGAATCTTTCATCTCTTTTATACTTGTCGCGCTTTACAAAATTCCATCTCAAGGTGAAATGCTCTCCTACGTCATATACAGCCGGACCTGACAGGTTAGAAACTGATGTTTGTTGTCATGGGGTCTTATAATCTGTGTAAACTCACCTTGAATACACATTGCAACATCGTGCCAGGGCATACGGCCGTAGTCTGCTTTGCTCAACTCGTTATCTTGCCAGGAAGACACATTCTGAAAGTCCATAACTCTGTTGTTATTAAAGTCTTGTCCTGGCCAGATTTCGTCTTGAACGTTTGTGGGGTGGATATCTGAAAGAGGGTGCTGGTGATTATCCCAGCGTCCGAAGCATAAGTCAAGGCCTCCGACGAATGCCATTTCGTAGTCAATGACGATGAACTTCTCGTGATGTGCCCAGTACCATGTCATATCGCTGTAAAGTTGTTAGTAAGGTTTCGAGGGTTACATGACCGATGGTTGTTAACTCGTGCACCCCATCGCAAACCAACTCACCCAAAGTTTTCAAAGACATTATGATCGGGATGACGAGCAATGTGAATGTTTCCATGGCCAGGAGAGCCCTTGGGGCAAAGTCTATGAGAGTAAGCTTATGATGCGCGCAAACCGATGCCTCAACTCACCTTCTTAGCGCATGTTTCGTATGAGCCGAATTGCACGTCAAGGCTTGCTCAACTTCCTTGTAGACACAAACATAAATCTGCACACCTTCCTCTGCCTTTCGTTTGATCAATTTGTCCAGTCGATATTCTTGCGCGGCGTATGGAGGTCGGCGGAGGAAGAGCTCTGGCGACAACCACCAGTCGGCGATATAGATGGATTCTTTGGCTTGCTCGAGAGCAATAGATACAGCCCAGAAGTAGTCTCGACCGTCTACGTACCACTTGACGTGGTTTCCAGCCCGCATTGGGAAGTAAGATTTGAAACGGTTTTGCTCGGCGATAGAGGTTCGCTTGTCGTCGCATCGCTGCTCATGTTCTTCGTCATGTCTGTGATTTTTGTTAAACTACATTATCTGTAAGCCTCTGTTTTGTGCTTCATCATGTTTTCTTTAAATCTTGATTTGTGCTGACGTATTGCGATCGGGATGCAATGCGACACCATCAACAGAGCGCGTCATACCAGATTTGCCAATTTCCCAATCTTGTGCCTTTCAAGTCAAAGTCAGCGACAAATGCCAATTGAGATTGAATTCAGACTACAAACTTTTGGTGGACGAGGTGAACTTTTGCATCGTGTAAGCCATCGCTCAACTTGAGCTTGTCCAACATGGAACTCATTGAGCCAGAGCTCTCATGCTTCTTGTGATCCGCCATGGTGGATGGCGCGAGTCCAGCGAATTCACAGGGGTCGTCGAATGAGAGAGCAAAGCGCTCACTCAGGTCACCTCAGGGTCTCTGCAGTAGATTGTCCGATAGATCGATCGGGGAGAATGAGGGGTGAGATGAGGGGAAGTGGGAAGATAGCAATTGGAGGGGCAATAGAGGAAATGAAGAAGAGAAGAAGAAGCAGAAGGAGAATATCAAGCCAGGGAGACAATGGTTTTGGTTATTTCTCAGTAGTATCAAAATGTCATGGCCTTGGCTAAACAGGGCACGCGACAGAGCAACTGATGTGATGGATGCAGTTGGTGAGACGAGACTTTTGAATTGGCGATGTCATCGACCAAGCAAACCTTCACATTCAAAGACAAGAAAACAGTGCCAAGCCGGCGAACACGGCGCGCAAATCTCTTGGATGCTCTAACAATAGCAGCCAAGTCTAGTCCAGCTTGACTAGGAAGACAACTCAGGCGAACAGGGACTGTCACAGGCTTCGGCCAAGAGCACGGCATCCGTCATGACCCGCACATACACGTAATACTACGCACAGGGCTGAACAGAGAGTGACCAATTGACTTCTTCCACTAATTATCTAAAACATTGGCTTCTAATTCTAGAGTCTTTACCAATCGATCAAGCCGTGACAAGAAAAGCTTGCTTTGTAACTCTAAAATAAAGAGGCAGGTCAAGCTTTTTTTTATTTTTTTACTATACAGGGCTCTTTAGTTAATCCTTGAAGCTTGTCGGAGCACATGACGTCAGATGCTTCATCACGACCGTTGCGAATTTCGTGATAATCGGCGTTTGTCCATGTTTCAAGCTAGTTCAATTAATCAATTTCCCTGACTATCCTTGTCTTATGGCACTTTTTAATTAGCATATCGCGTGGTTTTCCCGTATTGCATTGACATCTGCATCTCATAGCTGCCAACATTTGAGCTATCCCAGGTTTCAGAAGCTTAGCATCGGTTAGTTTGACCGAACATGTAGATCCTCTCCAAGCAAACCACAACAGCACAGCTTCCTGTCCACTTTTCTTTCGAGAACACGTAATCTTCAGCTGCTCAACTACATATTCACCGTATCTAATGAATTAATGCTTTGTCGTTCCATAAGAAGCACTCCTTCAATGTTACCCTAGGGGTGCCATGTAACCCAAGATTCTGAATTAGGAAGCCAAAAATAGTTTGTCAAAGAGCCTACTAAGTTTATGTTGATATTATCCTAAAACATTCTAAACCTGTCCAACTATTTCCATAATCTAGTTAGGATTAAAATCACAAGTCTTCTGTTATCCCCTAGAAATATTTCTGAGATCTAGGAATCTGTCCCTAAGCTCGCATAGGCGGTTGGGGAGCTGAATGGAATTACAGGCGATGGTGCATCATAGGTGTAAGACATCAAGAACGTATTATATAATTCAAATCTTTTGATACTTCAATGCTAGTATACACACCTCTTCATTAAATCCTCTAATCAAAAACATCAGTAGCAAAACGCTCATTCCTGCTCCTCTCGAACCACGCTCGGGCCATTTCTTCAGTCACATCCTTACCACCCTGCTTAGCCTTCTCAATGGCAAGACGAACACAAACATCCTCAACAGCCTTACCAATCTCTCGACTTCCACAGATAAATACCTTGGCGCCCTGATCCCATACCTTCAAGACATCCTCTCGGTCGTGATAAACACGGTCCTGAACATACTTGCATCCCTCAGACTTATCAGTAACGCGAGAGTAAGCGCGTCGAACATCTACAGCGCCCATCTTCTCCCAGCGCTCAAACTCATCAGCGTAGAGATCATCAATCTCAGGGTTTCGGCAACCGTAGAATAGAAGAGCTGGGGCGAGCTTGCGTCCTGCAGCGAGCATGGCGGCGCGTTCTTGAACGAAGCCGCGGAAGGGAGCAAGACCGGTTCCGGCAGCAACACAGATGATGGGAGTCTTTTCGGCGTCACTGGGAAGGTGAAAGGCTTCGCTGGAGGCGCGGACCGAAACGTGAAGCTTGTCACCGGCGGTGAGCTGTGAGAGGAAGTTTGTAGCGACACCAACATGACGACCTTGACCGGACAGAGAGGGGGCGTCGAGAAGTGAATATGTCAGGGTAAGTCTCGTGGGGTCTGCGAAAGGGGATGAAGAGATGGAGCTGTACTGTTAGCATTTTACGTGATGAGGAGAAAAAGAGAACTTACTATTGTCGGACTCGCATAGGAGGGAGCATAGCGAGATAGGAGCTGAGGGGAAGAGCAACAGCTGGGAACTTCTCGAGAAGATCCAGAACCGAAACCTTCTTGGGTGAGATCTCAGATTGGTAAGCATCTCCAGCAAGTCTCTCTAGTTCCTGGATGGTGGCCTTGTCTTCAGTTGCTTCAGCAAGAGCAAGAATGTTCTATAGGTGTTAGTTGGGTTCGGTGATAAAGATGAGATAGATGACATACCCTCTTTGTAGCTGGCTGTGACAACTCGACATATGCACTAAACACATCGAAAGCAGAAATGGCGACGTTGGTAGGTAGTGTAGTAGGTCCCTCAGACTGAATCTTCAAGAAAGCATCCCAGGCAAGAGAGAATCGTCGGAATACTCGTGAGACGGTCGACTTGGGGTTCAAGGGAAGGATAGCGAGGTAATCGCCGGCCTTGTAGGTCATGGCCGAAGGAAGCTGAATCTCAATATGCTTCTTGGCGGGGCCAGACTTGGTGAGCGTTCTCTCAGAGACTACCAAAGCTTCTTCAACATCTTGACGAAGAGTAGTCTTCCGTGGTGTTGAGATTTCAACCAACAGACCCCTCTGACTACTCGACTCTTCATCAGAGACCTTGTATTTCTCCTTCAGACCTGGCCAGAGAACGTTATCCTCCCAGGCTTCAAAGTCGCTGAACATGTCACTTGTGGCAGCATCTGCGCTACCCATGGTAACAAGACGAGTACCGCCACGCTTCTCAAGAGTAGAGTCAACAAGCTTGGGGATTCTGTGGAATGTATCAACCCAGTCGTGATGACCGCAAGCAAAGACAGCGTAAGACACCTTCTCCATCTCGTTACCATCAAGATCCTCCATCCACTTGATAAAATGGGCAGCGTTGGACGGGGGTTGTCCTTCATATGATGCAGTGACGATGACAACGGGGCGATCTGTAGGAAGGTTCTGCTTGGCCTGATCAAGAGGACCAACTGTTGTTGCGCTGAAACCGTGGCTAGGAGCATCCGATGCGAGTCTGTTGGCGAGAGCCTCGCATGTGCCACTGTTGGAACCATAGAAAATAGCCATAGGCTTTCCACTACCGGCCTTGGCATCTGGCTTTGCGTCGGCCTTGATACCAGAGGTTGAAGAGCTGGTGGCACCGTTTCCTGCCAGGACGTGCTCTAGCTCGGTAGGGGTCATGCCATGTCGTAGGGTTGCGTTGATGTAGAAGTGGTCAGGCTTGATGGTAAGTGTTTGCTTGATTTCCAAAGCGTAATTAGGATCAGTCATGGTGAAGTTGAAGTTTTGGAAAAGAACAACCATGGCGAGGAGGGATTCCTGCCAAGCAAATGGACGTCCAATGCAGGCTCGCTTTCCGTTTCCGAAGGGCTTCCAGCAGTTGGGGAACTCCTTGTTAAGTCTCGCGAATTCATCATCGAGCATTCGCTCAGGAATGAATTTATCGGCATCATTACCAAATACGACAGGGTCAATGTGGGCCCTGGAAAGAAGAGCAGTGACAACTTCACCCTTCTTGACGAGATACTTGCCATCGAGGAAGGTATCGTCGATAGCCTCCAGACCAAAGGCAGAGATGGGAGAGTTGACTCGAAGGGTCTCTCTCAAGACAGCACTGATGTAGGGGAGCTTGGTAAGATGCTCGACCAAGACGGGACCACGGCCGACAACCTCATCGACTTCTTTCTGGACCTTATTGTAAGCTTCGGGGTTCTTGAGAAGCTGATACATGGCAAAGGAGAGAGTTCCAGAGGTAGTTTCGTGACCGGCGATGAGGAATGTGATGAGCTGGTTGGTGATGTTCTCGTCGGACAATTTCTCTCCTGTTTGGGGATCAACACCGCTAAGCATAGCACCGAGCAAGTCCTTTCTATCGCTGGGGTTCGCCTTGCGTGCTGCAACGACTTCGTCGGCGACTGACCTCATCAAAGCGATGTCGCTATAGAATTTCTCGTTAGCTGCGCGGTAAAGAAAGTTGGGCGCAAAAGGAGGTCGTCGGTTTCTGTTTCCTGACTCAGTGAGGAAATCACCCATGGCTTCGATAAATGGATGTAGTTCCTCTTTATAATATGAGTTAAAGCGGAAATCCATGGCGCAGAGAGCCAGAGTATCCAGAGCTAAAGAGTGTTAGTGGTGGAAATGCTGGTGGGATGGTTTGCGTACCTAGACGGGTAAAGTTGTCGCTGGCATCGATTGGTGTTCGAGGACCATGACGAGCAAGCTTCATGCACAATTGAGTAGCGATATCGTGCATTTCTGGGAACATTCCTCTTATGCTCAAAGGGCCAAACGCTGGCACCAGAATTCTATGTGCCTTGCCCCAATTGGGCTCGTCTTCAAACGCTGTGAAAAGTCCATCATGGACACCCTCTCGAACTTGCTGTGAAGGGTTAGTAAAGCTCAATTGACAAGAGGTCGGTACGTACACCGAGAGCAGACTTTAACGTCTTCTTAAAACGCTTCTCGTCGCAAACTTCATTGATTAAGGAATTTGATGAAACGAAAATGGGAGCCTTGGATCCAAGATGCAATCTGAAGATAGGACCTGAGGGGAATTAGTGGCGGTCAATGCAATGGAGTGAATGTGGTTAGTTACCATATGTGTCCGCTAGGCGATTGAGGTCGGAGAGGGGATTTGATGAGAATTCTCCCAGGTTTCCAATGAGAGGGTAGCCAGGAGGCTCAGGAATAGGCAAAGATTCAGCCATGTTGTGTTTGTGTTGGGTCTACGTTTGTGTGATGAGGAGAAGGTGGAGATACTGAATGGGTCGTGGTCGTTCTTATAGATGAGACAAATACAAAACAATGTGATATGAATAAACGGAGCTGGGCTGACGTCCGGATTCAACTTGGCGTTGGTGTGGAAAGTTTCTTGGCCACCTATTTCTTGGCCCGACGGAGTAACGATAATTAGAAAAGGAGGGTTAGGTAGAAGATTAAAATGTATTGTGTTTCATACACTACGACGCCTTTTGCTCGCCTCACAACGTCATAGCAACGCGTCGTCGTATGCAGTGCAATTACTGCGGCTTTAGAGACTCAAAACTAGCAAACCTCCCGTCTCCCGTCTCCGTTTCTCAAAACCCGGCCCCGTTGGCGTCAAGTGCCGTGAACCAATCGTGGGAGACGCATTAGATTCGCCAAGAACCTGATGTAGTTAGAAGTGCATCTGCAACTGTAAGCAAGAATACGACGGATCTAGCCATGAACCATAAGTCATACGTTTATTACATTGAACTAACTAGTAGTATCCTTGGCGGATTAATAGTAACTGATTGACTGGAACTACTATTTTGAAATGTATTATTCTCTATTCTTTCGAGTCCCTTATTATATTGTCCATCATTGGCATTATCTCATGCTTTTCTGTGCCTCGGCATCTCCACAAAATCTAGGCGGTGCCCGGTGCCCCCACCTTTCCCGACCGGATCCGAATCCCGAAGCGGTATAACGGCTGGATTCAACTCTCCGATTTCCTTACTACGGAGGAAATAACTCGCTAATTAATTGCATTGAATTAAGGAGACAAGTTAAGGTATACGAAATTGAAACGAAATACGACGCTGACGACATCACCGATTGGTGCTGGCATATAAATGCTGTGCTACAATAAGCGGGCGGTCGGCGTGGCGATCACTTTTCTCCACCGTCTTGGCACCTCGAACGGCGTTTTCAACCCGCCGAAAAGCCCGTTCCTGCAGCCGACACGGATTAGGGGCAGCTTTGTTGAGTGTGTGTTGCTTGCAATGAATGCTGCGCCTTGCAGCATCAGCGCTAATGGTTCACGTTTTAGTGGTGACATCTAGCAAAAACTCAAGTCACAACAAATGTATGTCATCGTCAAGAGCAAAAGGATAGGTCTCAGAGGGAGTCGAACCCTCGCTGGCGGAATCAGAATCCGCAGTCATAACCGTTAGACCATGAAACCTGACGATGTGACTACTGATGTCGTTGGCAGCCGCCACGGAATTTCGCAACATGGAGCCTGAGACTTGGTGACACTGTCTCGAATTCAGGAAACTCACAACTGATAACTGATAACATAATGCTCTCGTGGTTTGGCAAAAGTATCAGAATGTGTGCAAGACTCTGATCTAGTCTATTCTTCTGGATTGGTTTAGAAGATGTTGAAGCTATCGTGTGATACCCCGGCCTCTGATCTTGGATCTTAGGTCACATCGGCTCACATCTTTATCTCAAACTGGCGCCTAGCTAAACTCTCATACCATGTAAACTCAATAACCGCGATTGTAGCACCATGGCGCAGAAACTCTGACCCAAAAACACATATTGCTTACTTACTAGCTGCCAGTTAAGGCCATGAGTACTTTGCGCCCAAAGCTGGTGCACCAAGCTAGGGGACGTCGGAAATCCTAAGTGGCAGCGAAAAAAAATATACTTAGGCAACCTTGGGATAAATTTAGGACGCCTTTTGACATTTTATTTTCGTCACTTATTCAAGACCTCAAGTCTTCTGATACCCAGAGGGCCAGGTAACAGTCAGAGCCACGCCGAGAGCGCCGATGGTTGACGGAAGGACATATATACTATGGTATCATTAATCAGACTCGGACTTATACCACTTGTTAGTTGAGAAATACCCTCAAACCATCTAGCTCTTGCTGACCACCCATCCTTATAAATACTAGATACCTAAGCCATCACATCGGCCACTTCCAGAATCAGCACCATTACACGGCAAATCTAAGTATGAGAGGCCTTTAATCTGAAGCTTCGTAACGTAATTTGTGCAACGTTTCGCAAATTCTCATTCATAGATGCAGGTCCAGACAGTTTGTTTCTTGACGGTGGCCGCAAACGTGTTGTTACCAAACTGGATTGTTGCCTGCGAGTGCCCTTTTTTGTGATGGCAAGGAGAAAACCGAAACCCAAGGGTTTAACTTCTTTTATTCAAACTTTAGTACAGAGGTGATATTGAGTTGAAAGGCATTAGTAATACGCTGTGTCTGTAGGAAACCGCATGTGAAAGGAGTTGAAGGGTTGGCATTAACTTTTTCCAGGAGCCAGTATTGCTAGGGAAGGCAAGGAAAGCAAAGGCCTTGATCCTAAAGAGTAAAATACTTAGACAAGTTTAAGATAATTTAGGGCAAAATTTGCATGCTTTTTAACCAGTTTACTTCTGACCCCTAATTTGGGATCTTATGTCTTCTGATCTCCTGACTTAATAGCTAGGAGATGGCAGAAAACTTAAGACCTACCTATGATCCTAAGAGCCAGAAATACTTAGGTATTCTTAGGATAAACTTAATAGGTTCTTTGACTACTTTATTTTTGCCCACTCAACGTAAGTCTTCTGACTCCAGAGGAATGGCTAGTCACATCAAACATTTCTGTTGATATCATACAAGCAACCTAGGTACTTACCTTGGTCAAGCAACTGGGATTCAATGTACTTCTTGCCCTCCAAACTAGGTAACATAGAGCTTCACTGTTTGCCGTTTGCCGTTTGCCTGGATAACGCCTTCCCCCAAATACAAAAAGACTTGACTTCAAAGTGATAAATCCTCGAAATGCCCAAGCCTCTCTTTTCCTCCTTCAACCAACATCATCGCCATTATCATCACAACTCTCGTTATCGGCATTTTGGTTACCATCATCATCTTTACTATTAATCTTGGTTGAATGTCCAAGCCATCCGCTCATTGTATATTATTAACCATCAAGCTTCGCTCGTTCGCTTTGCTAGGTCTTGATAACCAGCGATCTCACCATGGATGATGATTGTCCTCTCTCAGATCCAAGCGGGACCAAGGCTAGCTTGCTCGGATCTCAGCATTGTGCAGCTGTGAGTTTACTTCCAAGAGTGTTAGATTTGTTGCAGGCATTGACAGGAGCGTTGACTAGTGTGGTCGTTGGCATTACAACGGCTACGAGCCACCCCGAAGAGATTAGTTATCGAGGCCGGCGTGTCCTCCTGCCCAGCTCAGCTATCCGAGCCATGATAATCAGCCCAGAGTACCTCTCACTGGTCCCCCTGAGTTACCGGGCTATAACGGGCCGCCTACAATGCCTCCGCCTGGTCGGCCTGGGGCGCAGGGCCATCAACGGCAGGGTGGAAGGCTGCAAAAGACTGCAGGCCTTGCGGCATTCATTCGTGGAGGGAAGCCTATGAAGCGTCTTGAAAAATCGAAAGTCAAAAAAAATGCGACCCAAAATGAAAACGTACCCCAGACTATTACAGAAGGACTTGGGCATCCCATGAACCCTGCAGCACCCGAATTCCGGATGAACACTCCCTCAACTACTACAGGCGACCCTACGTCTAATTCTGTGAAGAGACAATTAGAGTCTCATCCAGAGGGACAACCCCCTGAAAAGAGACGTTCTTCTGAGAAAAGCATGTCCCCTGAAAGAGGCCGGTCTGTTGAAAAGAGTCCATCGGTTGCAAGGAGCCCCTCCCCCAAAAGAGGTCGTCATAATGGAGATTTGTTGTCTTAGATTCAAGCAGCGAGATAGTTAAATAAATTGCGTTCTTGCCTGGAATCAATCTCTCTGTCTGCTAACTCTTCTTCCTTCTTTTTTCGCCTTACCTTAGTTATTAACCACCCCCAATTCAGTACATTTTTTACATAACTCTAGCAGTTGCATAAAAACTTTCTAAACTTAGCGGGGAATCTTTAAAAAAAAAAAGTAATATTTTGTTGTTTTTACTTAAACTATTTATTAAAACTTTCACTTATGGGGTTGATAATCAAGTTCTTTATTTTTTATCTTGCCTTAGCCTCATTGAATCCTAAGTTTTCGGCTTACTTGACAATAATACAAACAGTGATACCTCTATAACGGACCGCCAGTTCAAGGGGCGGAGGTTGAGACAAGGCTCTTGTGAACTTGCTTGGCTTCTCACAGCATAGTAAACAGACTCTCAAACACATTAGCATAGTCTTAAAGAAGACATGAACATTTACACCGGCCGAGCTTTGGCCAAATTTACAAGTGTTGTTAATACACAACACTATCGGCATGGCTTGAAATCACAGCACTCAATTTCAGTCTTCATTGCTTCCGGGGTATCCCTAACGTCCATTTATATAATTAGCAATGCCGCTCGTAGCTCAATTCCAATACTTCCCCTATTACCCACCGACTAATCCTCTATTCTATTCCGTACATAAAAGCGTGAACGTTGAGCAGTGGGCACTTACTATGGAGGCCCTGCAGGCTGTGTATCAATGCGACATGATGGCAACACGTTCTCTCGCCAAGGTCTGCCTCTAAGACCTCTCACTGTCTTCATTCCGCCTAGCGACTGAACGACGAGGAACTAGGAACTCTGATATCATCCCCAATGTGGTTCCTCTAGAGTTTGGTGAGTGACGATGCTACTGTCGCCTTCCTTCTCGTGGAGATCCGTTACCAGGCCCTCCTCCGCCAAATCGATCGCGGAGCCAACTGATAGGACCATTACTTTGTCGGCGCTGCTGGTCCGAGTCTGCCTCTGAGCGTCGGCTACTCTGGGAAGGGCTTCTCTGCCTCATTCGTGCGCCGTGCTCACTCGGGACAGTCGCTCTAGGACTTGTTGGAGAGTGTGAGCTGCGTCGCTGTAGTCGAGACGTGTCGTAACTGAACCCGGAGGTCGTACCTCGATCTCGTTCACGTTCACGCTCACGTTCTCTCTCTTGTTGCCGATTCGAAATGGTCCGCAAAGCTTCGTTCAAGCGACTTTGACTCTGACTCGGAGGTCGTGAGAATCGCAGCTGACGTGTGTGAGAATGCGGAGTGTCGAACGCTCCCCATTGGTTGGGAGTGAAAGCGAACGACGCTCGCGTTCCAAAAGGACTGGGTTGATTAGAGCTAGGCCCCGAATTGGGACCTTGAGATTGATTACTGTCACCGTTGTTGTTATTGCCGTTTCCGTTGCTACCATTGTTGTTGCCACTGCGATCAGTCTTTTCGATCGGTGTTCGGCAAATGGGGCATGTGTTGTGCTCCTTCAACCATAAGGTAACACACTCCTCGTGAAACCAGTGGTGACAAGGTAAGAATGTGGCCATATCTCCCTCCTTCATCTCATCAATGCAGATAGTACACTCTGCCTTGCCCTCGGAGCCCAACATTTCTTTATCGATTGGTTTTCGTTCCAGATTTTTAAGGGCTTCCTCTGTAGCTGGAGGGGCGGCGTTGGACTGGGGGTTGGCCTCCATGAGTCCAGTGATGATCCGATCCAGGGCCTCTTGGGAGTACACTGCATCACCATGCATGGCATTTGCTGGGTTGAGAAGATTCAGGATATCCTGTAGACTTCGAGCCAAACCGGGTGGAGGACCCCCGGCGCCTTCTTCGCCGCCCTGGTTTTGAGCGGCTGGTGGTGGTCCAATATCACGCAATATGTTCTGAAAGAAACTGGTACGTCGGTTAGCTCCAACAGTCATGGAAATGGCCGTGACCCGTAAACCGCCAGGTCGTTCAGCGGCTTGAAATGGGGGTTGTGCATACTCTTGAAACATCTCGCCTCCTGGGGGACCAGCAGGGCCACTTCGTGTCGCGTGGATAGGTCCAGAAAATATTGTCACAGAAGTCGATCCTCCAAACGGTCCCGAGGTAAAAGTTGTGCGGTGAATGCGTGGTCCAAAGTTTGGTTCTGGGGGTTGTTCACGTTCTCCAGGGCTCGATGGGAAAGATCCATTTCCACCAGGCGTGCGAGGTCCAAATCCGTTAAGCATATCAAAGAAGCGTTCAAAAGTCGGCGCAATAGCGGGATCATGATGATGCAGGTGATCACGTCCATCTCGGACGCTCCGTCGGAAGGCAAATCCATGTTGGGTATGCTCATCTATGTCGGCTTCTTCAGGATCTGAATCGTACGGGTGGTGCTCGGGTGAAGTAGAGGCGGAGGAGTGGTGATCGAAATTGCGGGGATCATTTGCAGGATCAATCTGGATATTGTGGTAAGCATTCTGGATAGCAAGTGGCAGCGTCGGAAAGCATACAATCTCTGTGACCTCGCCATGGCATTCGGGACATGTTAGCCCATTCTCGTCTCGATACCATTCACCAGCGCAGGCATGGCAATAGACTACCTCACGGCCCGTGGTCGCGTCGAGGTGGCCATGCCTCTCGGCATGAGAAGACATCTGCTGCGCTTGGCTACGTTGGTACGTAGTCAAGGCACTCAAACCAAGGCCGACAGCAAGGCCGGCAAGGCGGAAAGCACGCGACGCCAGACTGAAAGGTGGTTCAAGAAGTCGTTACGGCGAAGGATCGAGGTCGTGTGTTGTAGGAGACCAAGTAGGTGAGGTCTGCGTGAGGTCAACAGGTGTTGAGATTAGTAACACAGGTTGAGTGGTAGGTGGGCCGTTTGAGGATATAAAGAGAGTAATGAAAAAAAAGGAGGAAATAGTCCGACCCGATCTAGGAGCAAGAGCCAAACGAGGTCATCAAGACGATGAGATAGATCGATGCAAGGTGGTATACCGTCCGTTGTTGACGTTTAGTCTAGCTCTAGGGCGGTGGCAAATAATTGAAGTCACCCCAAACCAGACAGTGCCCAAGACAATGATGGGCTGCGCTGCTGGGATAAACAGTGACAGACAGTGATAGGGTCCGTGCGATCAAAAGACGAATGGGGAACTGAGTTTTGCAAGAACCAAGCGTGTTAACTGTAGGGGGAGAAATAGGTACGAATGAATGTAGGTGAAGGTGAAGAAGGTAGAGAGAGGTTACTGTAGGGAACCTCAAGCCTCTGGAACACTGTCGATACCCGCGGAAGAAGATCGGAGCTGAAAGATGACGAACAGCCTCAGGCTTCTGCGCGTGACGGACACGGGATATGGTTAAGAAAAGAAAAAGTGAAATCAATCTCCAGACAGCAACATGAGACAATCAAATAATAACTGGCCTAATCGTAAATCGGTCAATACCAAAGAGGGGAAATGTATGTATGTCTCTTGATGTGACCAACCCAACAAAGTAAAGCAGCCTTGGAGCCTCAATAAGCATAAGCGGCGGAGCACCCTCACGCACGTTGTGTAAGGGTCCTCCCAAGAAAGATACCTGGGCATAAAGCCGGCAGTGACCTCAGTGGCAGCGGGTTAAAGTGGACTCTGACGGTTTAATCCTTGTGTCTTTAAGTACCCCTGGACCTGATATTTGGTACCTGACTGCTCAAGATGCCCGTGAAGGTATCGGCAGATAGCCCGGCTATGGTGGGGGCTGAGTTGTCGTGTCTCTGAGTGCGACAGTTCGTCTTGAGGAGAACTTATAGCCAATGATTCACAGCCGATTCTTTTGTTATTGGTTTTCATGCATGATGTCGGGCAGTCAGTATCTCGGGCAGACTGCACTATCGGGCTATGCCTGAAACACAGATGTTGGAGGTAGCATATGGGCATCATAATTTATCAAACTGCATATCTTCAGTATTACTGGGCATTCTGTGTGTTATTAGGCATTCTAGAGATATTTGCAAAATTGAGAATTGGTGTTGTAAGCAATCCATCTAGGCCGAAGACCCATCTACTAGGTTGGCACCTTCAACGGAGCCTCGAATTAGCTGTATCAACTGTCGTTCATTCATCCACCTTAGGTATCCAAACATTGGCGAGAGCACTGGCGATTCGCATCACGTCATAACTCTAAGAGACAAATGTCTGCTATTTGTACAGAACAGTCCAAGGCTTGTCTTTGATCTCATACAACCAGTGCTGAACCCTTTTGTGAAGCAAGTGGATAAGTTACACAAGACATGCCTAGAGGATATCGATGTGCTACTGAGCTTTTTCCATCATCCTTGTTTGGTTGCTCTAGGAGCGTTACTTGGGTTCGGCTGTAACAGAGCACTATCTATGGTCGTCTGATGCATTGTGTGAAACCAGTTCCAGCAAAGTGGATTTATTTCAGATACTTTCTTGAAGAGGAATATGAGAGGCGCTCAAAGAGGAAGAGGCACAAATATGGGCCTAAGTCTATCATCCAAATCTATCTTAAAGCCCATTTCGAGCTTCAGTACTGTGACTAAATGGTTCTAAAGAACATGTATGCGCCTGGTGTAGCACCGCCGGGCGTATTATAAAGTACTCACATGAATTTAGTAGTCTCGATTTTAAAGCACCTCTCATTGTTAAAGCCCCTCGGGAAGGTCAGAAACTCAAGACGTTGATCCCAAGTGATAAAATGCTCAGGTAAAGCTTAGAATAATTCAAGAAAAATTTAGGAGACTGTTTGATTAGTTTATTCTTGCACTAATTCAAGGTCTTGTGTCTTTTTGCTCCCCGAGGATTCTTCGAAATGTTGATCTGCTCGTCGGAAATGGGGCGGCAATAGTGATTCTCATAAGCATATTTAGCAACGCTCTGATTTGCTCTTCAGAATGAACATCAGCACCCGTTCAATGGCTCTCTGATCCAAAGCGGCATAAATGGATGAATAGACCATACGAGACATCTTGCGTCGATATTTTCCTTCTTGTCCCCTTAGTCCCAATCGAAAGGGTTCCAAGTAGCATCGAAAAGCAGAACATCAACGACTCATACTACCGTAGCATCATAGAAATCAGATATTGATCTTAACTTAGATTGTCTTCATCTGCCGCAGAAATTTATACACAGTGTAATTTTATCCAGACTCTATTCGCTCTTTGACGCATTCTCCCTGTCCTCTGCATCCCACTGCTTCAACTGTTTCGACCAGCTACATCCCATTGTCAGCACTTTTGCTCAAAATCTCAGCATTTTAGAATCGAATAACATACTGTCGGCTGGCATACCACTGGCCTTGCTCAGGTCGGTGCGCCCATTGTTCTCGCTCGGCGCTGAATTTCCACGTAACGGCAACGATTCCAGCCATGACGACACCAGCAATCAGTGTGTTGGCGCGCCAGTTCGCAGGCTGCGCGTACCAACCACCGGCTGGGGACCAGACGTGCTTGGGGTAACTGTCGTAGGATGTGTTAGATACGGTAATCGCTTCGCTTTCGGTGCTTCGGTTCGTGAGAGGTAAAACTTACGGGACTTTTCCGCCGCCGCCCTATGTCAATTGTCAGCGCAGACTCACTCCAGCTTGCAGAAATCACTTACCATTTTGAACAATTTATCAACGGACGTAAAAGAGAAGTTTCGAGTGCGCAATGGCGACGTTGAATTGATGTCGAATGGCCAGTTACCAACTGGTGAGGTCCCAGCTTCCAAGGCTGGGCCGGGAGAAACGCAGTGCGGGCCGCGTGTTGTTCCGGGCAAACCACACACCCCAGCTCACACGACTCTCTAGCCTCGTAGCGCAGAAGTTTTTCCCTGACGACCGAAAAAAACAGGCGACACTTTCCAATACGCTCCGTCGCCTCATCGACGATTTTTACAAACCGACGGGATATTCGAGAGGGAATTAGTTGGACCGATGAAGAGGGTACGGATCGATCGATGGGGCGGCCAATTGCTGCAAGCCCAAGCCCGCAGAATCGGTAGCGGTATCTCTAGACAGGCATTTCTACAAACGACTCGACGTCAAGCTTCCACAGCTGCCGCTTCTCCAATTGACGAAGATACACCAAAACTCACCAATCTCCCCTCTCCCCCCCCCGAACGTGCCGCTGAATCGGCCAAACTTGCGGCCCTCCATGCCCGTTTATCCCTCTCCAACAAGATCCCTCTGGAGACTCTCGCCCGCGCCCTCATCGTCCCCTCAGCCGACAAGAACCCCAGCTTCAACAACGCCAACCTCGCTTTCCTGGGTAGTACATTCATCAACTACCATGTCCTCGAGTATCTTGTCTGCAAATGGCCTCGTCTACCTATGACTGTCCTCTACGAAGCCCTCCGCGCCTATTCTGGAAAGGAATCTCTGCATCAAGTTGCTCGGAGGTGGGGTGTTGAAGCCGCTGCTGCTCCTGGCGAGGAGGTCGACCCCGGTCTGCTACAGTGGGCACCTAAGGATGCGGATATGCAATCTCGCTGGGGCTCTATCCGTCAGGAGTCCGTATATACCGACCGATTTAAACCCCGCCGTGGAATCAGCAGCCGTGTGGTCTACGATAACCCTTTTGGCGACCCCGTACAAGTTGAGAAGATGACTAGCGAGGAGGGCTATAAGTACTACCAACACGAGGCGTACTCCTCCTTTGTCCAGGCCGTTGTTGGTGCTGTTTACACTCACCTTGGCCAAGATGCTGCCCGCGATTTCGTCAAGGCTCACGTGCTCGCTCGGCAAGTCGACGTTTCAAGCATGTTCGAATTCAAGCTACCCACAAGAGAACTCGCCATGTTGTGCGCTCGTGAAGGATTTGAGGCTCCTATCGCCCGTCTAGAGAGCGAGACAGGTCGACTTTCACGAACTCCTGTGTTCATTGTTGGTATTTATAGTGGTTCTGAGAAGCTTGGTGAAGGTGGCGGTCCCAGCCTGGACATTGCTAGGTGGAAGGCCTCGATGAACGCACTCAAGGCGTGGTATCTCTACAGCCCTGGCAATAAGGTTCGGGTACCAAGTGATATGTACGAACCAGATGCCAAGCCATGGAAGGCTCCTCATATCGATATTGGTGAGGTCGTCTAAGCAAGAAATGTCGCGGTGTTGGATATAAATGTACTCAGAGGGCGGCGTATCAGGCGTCCGCTCTTTATGTGGATAATGAGCAATTTTTCGCCCTGGATGGGCTGTGTATAAAATTACATAGGAGCATAGGGTCCTAGAGGATCGGGATGGGAAATGTCACTGTAAGATACAATGTAAAACAATGACAAACCTCAACAAAAGCCGAGTCAGAATCAATTTTAGTAGATTGCAAGTCCCTGACGCCTGCATGGGTATACTAGATACATGGTTCTAAATCAAAGAATTATTCTGCCAGTAATGTTGAAACTAGAGGCTCAACTGAAATGATCACCCTCGCCCAGACGAATGCCTTCGCCTCTTCTCATACGAGATCGGTAACGATCCTGACGTTGAGCTTTTTCTGCTTCCTCGCGAAGCTTCTTCTTGCGCTGATACACTGCGCGAATGGTATCTCGGATCTGCTGCTTTCCCTCGTTGTAATTTGCTCGAGCTAACGCAGTGACATTATCAATCTGCTCAGGAGTATAAATGAAGTTCCATGTGCTAAGGTAATCGGTAGTTCCAGGAGAAATGCCGGGAACCTTGTCGTTGGAGATAAAAGGCAAGTAGACAACGGCGATACCAGCATCAGGTTCCATGAGCTGCCATGACGTCTCGTCTGAGAGTGCCTTTGAGGGAGGTGGCGGCTCAGTGCTGCGCTCTGTGTTGGTCCCAACCCAGACAGTGCAGTATCCCAAGTCGCCGGACTCTTGATCACCGTGCTCGAATTTGGTCTTGTCATTCTCAGCCATAACCTTCTTGCCCTCTTCGTGAGCTTCCTGGCGAAGATCATCCTGGTCTTTCTTGGCTTCGCGAAGTTTAGCCTCAGCTTCACGAGTGGATTTAGCCTGTGCATCGTCTAGCTCTTCCACAACTTGGGAGGTTGCTTCTCCTGGCTTGGGCCAGCCAATTCCAACCGGCCAACCCCTGACACCACGTTGGCGCGCGTATCCATCGGCCACTGAAAGCCAGTTGTCGGTTTTGATGTCTGCGGAGGCATCAAAAGCAACAAGAACGTCGACATCTCGGCCCGGTCGCAATAAGGGGTAAATAGGTAAGTTATTGGACATTCCAGCATCCATAAGTTGAATATACTCGTTATCATAAATACTGGTTGGTGTGGTTTCTGGTAACCTTCCATGCATTCCGTAAGCAAAATTGGGTATTTTGGCAGGATCAATAGGATGCACTTTGACCAAGTCATCATCACGCGTTGAGATAAGTTCATCAATAGTTCCGAAACCAGTCAGGCCCTGAACAAGCGGCTTGATCTCTCGGTAATAGTGGCTTAGTGTTGCACAGAATGCACTTCCAAAGATGCCCATGAGGAGCGGTAATCGCAGTTCGGGTAGGTGGAAGCCATGCTCAGGAGGAACGTCAAGCCCTTGGTTGAATTTGCGTCCCAGAGCCCAGGTGGGAATACCAGCGCCGAACTCTTCGCAGAAGAATTCATAGGGAGTAATCTCATACCACTGAAACCAAGCCTCTTTCTTGGCTTTCTCCTTGGCGATCTCGGCTTCGATAGGTCCTTGTTCGGATGCCTCTGGTAAATTGGGAATCTCGTGTCTCACGGCAGTATAGATGGGCAGCGGTAACTGCCCGTATTGGACATATTGGCGTTGGTTCGAGAGCTTAAAGTCGCGGTCGTTGACTCCGAGGTCTCCTTTTGGTACAAGATACCGAGCTGCCAATAAGACGCCATACACATCAACAAGACCAAAATCGGCCTTCGGATCACCTTTGAGCTTCTCGACCATACCACTTAGAAGGTATTTGTTTGTGGGCATAGAAGCAAGAGATTGGAAGGCCACAGGGGGGTAGGCGATATGAGTCGAGGCCCTAGCTTTGAGGTGCTCAAGAAGGTTATGGATATTCCCCTTGTTGAACGATGTGAGGTTCAGAGCCTGGAGCCAGCAAGAGCCGCTCACGCCTGAGGTATATGTGACGCAGTCAAACAAGCCGTCTTCTTCTGTAGCAAGAATCGATCCTGTTCCTGCAATGAGTGCTCTCAGACCTCCACCAGAACCGCACATGGCAATTGTAGGAACATCGTCTGGATGAACATCCTCCTCTTTTAGTCCAAGATATTTAGCCAACCCTATTCTGGCAACTCGTTTTCGTCGGGATAAAAACTCCTTCTCCTCATCGCAAAGATCTGGTGAAACTCGGACCTTGGCTGAATAACGAATTTCGGGGTGGATTAAGGGATCGTGGGCATCTCGCCAAATCTCATCAGCCAACGACCCCGGGGACATGGATAATTCGTGCTGAAGCTTCCGAACATATCCGGGGATGAGTCTGGACCACTCGGGGAGGAGATAATTAACGACCTTGTCGGAAAAGGAAGAAAACTGGACATCATTGAGCGTACAGAACGCTTCGAAGCGGCGAGCAAAGTCTATCCAGGCCGACTGATCCCCATCTGATCCTTTATCCTGACTTTTGTCTTGTTGTTTCTCGTCCCTTTGAGGGTCCTCGTCGGTTCGCTGCCTTAGTTGTTTACCGGAAAGCTGTGCAAAGTCGTCAGAAGGGTAGAGCCACCAGATAAAAAGCCCGCCGGTAATTACTGCTACTGGTAACGTCGATCGTTGCTGTGCTTCTTGCTTTGCATCCTGTTTAGAGGTGGATGTCCAGAGATGACGGTGTTGTCGATGCGATAATCTTCGTCGTGGGATACGTTGGTAGGCGTTGAGTCGAGAAGTGACTCGATTGAGGCTCTTGAGAGAGCCACAGTAATGTCTCATGGTTTATGGGTGCAATTGGTATTTGTCGCAAATTTTTATTATATAGTTTGACCGCGCACATGCTTTCAGTGGCGGCAAGCCCAAACTCAATGCATTGTCGCAAGACAGATAAATAGATAGTTGATAGAGTTTTGAAAGAGAGTATAGAATTGAATTCGTAGATCAAACCAGGAGATTAGGTATATACCTCGGCAGGTATCCGAAGGAGTTGATGCCTGGATGCTGGGGACTTTTTATGGCACGAGGTTGCGCAACTTGTTGAGAATAGCTCAAGATGGCTGATGTCATTCCCAAGTTCCGCCTGCAAAAGTGGGATGTGGGGTCTATAACTGCGAAACTAGAGGGGTACTCGAGAGCTGAATGTGAGTCTCGACCATTCCAATGTATTTCTCTATCTGAGGTCACAGGTACGTCGGGCAGACGGACGCTTCCGCATCATGCCACGGATCAAGCAAGAGAATCGAAAACTCCCGATTATGGTATCAATATGTTGTAACATTTGCGGTTCCTATCGGAGTTTTTCCCTCTGTTTGGCATGTGGTATTTCTTATCTGTGCCACGGATCTTCAGGTCCGCTTTCGACTTGGATGGTCAACAGGCTTGGTTCCGAGCCAAGGAAACGAGACAAGACCCAATCAGGTTACAGCTATCGGTTAACTCGTTACCAAGTTTCTTCATGGTGAGAAATTCGAGACTGATTTGACTAAGTGAGCAATACTCGATCCCAAGACTGAATGTTTTGATGCAGTTACAAAACTCAATCATCCAGATCGAAGCATGCACTGTTACAAAGGACATTCATGATATAATAGATGAAGTCACTTGGTCTTAATAGTCGTCGAATTACAGGTTTAATCTCAAGTTGTCATCATCATAAGATAAGATAAACTCTAAACTTCTGCTTCACAACCAACAACCATCAGAGGACTCAAAAGTACTAAAGACATGGAGCGGCAGGAAAGTGGGGTCATCCGCGGTGGGGGAAGAACAGAGAAGAGCATCAGCCCGTAGCGGACCTCCAGCGCCCAAAAAGGCGGGCGGTCAAATCGCAAAGCTAAGGCTAGCGAGAGATGGGCCTTTCGATGGGTTTTTTTTCAGAGTAATTTTTTACTCGCGCCGGCAGAATCAATCAATCGCATTTTTTGCTCCTCTTCAATTGAAATCTTGTTTCCTACACATAACTCGATCCATTGAGTAACCGCCAATTAATTGTTTTTTATCAAGGTAAGTTTGGTGTTTGAATAGACAGGCAACAGTCACGCCGATGACTCGCTTTTTTCAACCCCGCCACCATCTTTTTCAGTTTTCGCGACCTTTTCTCACCTCGCTTCAGTTTCTTTCCACCTGTTCTACCATTCAACACCTCTTAAGCTCACGCCCGTTATAAAATCGCGATCGCGCATCACTCCCAATCATCAAATAACGGTCGAAATTCACAATGAGCGAAGCTGAAACCCCCAAACCTGTCGAGGCTGTCCAGCCTGAGGCCGAGGTTCCTACCACCCAGCCCACAGAAGAGAAGGTCGAGGAGAAGACAGAGCAGAAGACAGAGGAGCCCACAGAAAAGTCCGAGGAGAAACCTGAAGAGAAGAAGGAGATTCTCAAGACTACAGCCAAGCATGACGATGCTAACCCTCGCAACAACCGAAAATTTGACCCTTCAACCCGTGAGGTTACTGATGACCCCGATGCCATCCGCAAGCAGGTATGTATAGCTTTATCCCATCTCTCGTTGTCGCGCGCACGTGTACTTACTCTCCTAGGTCGAGTTCTACTTTGGCGACTGGAACTTCCCCCAAGACAAGTTCATGTGGGAGTCATGCGGCGGAAGCGAAAACAAGCCCATGAAGGTCAAGACCATCCACTCCTTCAAGCGTATGCGAACATTCCAGCCCTACAGCGCCGTCATCGCTGCCCTCAAGGATAGCAAGTTCCTCGAGGTTTCCGGCGAGGAGGGCGAGGAGGTCGTCAAGCGCAAGACTCCCTACCAGCCCATGAACGCCTCCAAGTCAAAGGTCGAGGCCGCCACCGTTTACGTCAAGGGCTTTGGCGACGAGACTCCCAACACCCAGTTCGATCTCGAGAGCTTCTTTGCTCAGTTTGGTGAGGTCAAGGGTCTCAAGCTCCGACGCACAAACGAGGGTCTTTTCAAGGGCTCCGTGTTTGTCACATTCGCCGATGAGGATGAGGCCAACAAGTTCATCAAGATGGATCCCAAGCCCAAGTGGAAGGACCATGACCTCAAGATCATGAGCAAGCGAGCTTACTGCGACGAGAAGAACGACCTCATCAGGCAAGGGAAGATTGAGCCTAACCAGAGCAATCCCCGCAAGTTCTATGAGGGTAGGGAAAGTGGTAAGGGTGGACGAGGTCGCGGACGAGATGGAAAGGATTCTCGTGGCCGTGGCCAGGACGACTGGAAGCAGCGACGCGAGAACGACCAGAAGAACGGTTTCAAGGACCGACGAGGTGGACGTGGCGGCCGAGGAGGTCGTGGTCGAGGCCGTGGCCGTGGTGGACGCGATGGTGGTCGTGACCGAGATCAGTCCAAGGACGAGGTCAAGCATAACAGCAACGAGTGAGTAACCCCTAATCTTACTACAGAGAAGCATTCGCTAACATACACAGCACCACTCCTCGCATCCAATCCACTGCCGACGAGTCCGCCGATAACAAGAAGCGAAGCCGCGAAGAGGATGCTCCCTCTGGTGAGCCTGCCGCCAAGAAGGTCGACGTCAAGGCCGAGTAGGTCACGGTCAAGACGGAATTAGAATTGCTCATCTGAACCAAAGAAGAAAACGGAAACAAGGAATGACCAAATATCATATAGGCTGATACCATGCATTGAACAAAAAAAAAGGGGGGGGTCTCAGGAATTACGAAGTTCTGTCAAAGGGAGACGAAGCGGAAATCGCGACCACTGTATTATGGCATCTTTTTACGGAGCAACCAGGTGCTTTGCTATCCTTTCTTATTGTCTATCACGGGTCCATAGATGGCTAGTAGCATTTGATAAAGATTATCAAGCAAGTGAAGCTATTCGCAAGTGACCTTGTCTCATTATCGCGTTTCACGTTCGTTTTCTCTATATGGTCCCCCTTTTTCTCGTCAAATACCTCATTACTGTCTCACGGCAGCTTTAAATGGAGTAATCCAGCTTATTATCGCCCAGGACACCCCAGAACTCCTCAACAAGCTCCTTCTGGCCACTTGGAGCTCCTCGCACAGCAAGATACACTCGGGCCTCAAGCTCAGGGTCCCAATTGCCTGGGTTTCCATGCACCATACGGCCACCAGCCTCGTTGAGAATCGCCCATCCGGCACAAACATCCCACGCCCAGCATCCACCCTCCCAGTATAGATCAACCTGACCGGCTGCCACAGCAGCAATGTTCAGCGCAGCAGAACCCATCGATCGCAATGAGTGGACCATTGATCCGCCGTTCTCACGACTCGCTGTAAGCTTTCGGAATGCCTCGACCTTGATGTCGAAGTTGGGTCCGTCGCGCTGGGCTCCCCATTCTACTGCCACGAGTGAACTGCCGAGGCCCTCAATGGGTCGGGGTGAGCGTGCGAGTGGAAGACGGCGGGGTTCCTTTCCACGACCGTGTGTGAGGAAGGCACCGCGGCCTTTGATGGCGGTGTAGAGGGTGTCGAGCCATGGGTTGTAAATGACGCCGATAGCGGGCTTGCGATCGATTGCGAGACCGAGGGAAATACAGGCGCTGGGGAACGAGTGGACGAAGTTGGTTGTTCCGTCGATTGGGTCGACAACGAAAGTTGGCTCAGGGCCGAGTCTCATGCCAGGCTTGTATGTCTCCTCGCCCATGAAAGAGATGGAGGGAAACGATGATGAGAGACGTGTTGAGACCATCTTTTCGACGCCCTTGTCTGCTTCAGTAACGATATCTACAGCTGCAAATTTCGTCAGTGTTAAAACAGATCATGGATGAAATATGGTCGTACAATTGAGCTTGGTGTCGGTGTCAAGCTCAGCAGGATTAGCAGCCAAGATCATGGCTCCCGCCTCATAGGCCACTGATACGAGCTCATCATGAACAGCTTGCAGGTCGATGTCAGCCATTGTGTATAATTTTCCCTCTTGTTGTTAATTGAACAAGATAAAATGGTGTTATGATGAAGTGGAGGAACAGATTTATGGAGGGGTTCTCGATGATTTGGCGGGGCAGCTTTAGCTGGCTGACGTCTGTGAGGGGCCGAAAGCCGGGGCCGGTCAGAACAGACCATCCGGAGCTTCCTGATATTGCAGTGATGCACAATGAACAGGGGATAAATAGCACGTTGGTATTGTACCATGCTTCAATTGGACACATGGCATTTCTCAACTAAATCCCAGAGAAAAATGCAAAAATTGAGTGTTAAATCACTATGAACAACAGTGATAAAAGAGTTCCATAAACTGCCAAATTGAAAGAATCCTCGCAGAATATTCACAAAGCCATGATATATCAGAATTCCACCCAGCCAAACCCAGGCCATACATAAACAGAGGTTCTGAAGTCCAACAAGTAAAAAAACACATAACAAAATCCGCAGACGATCCATAACCGCATAGCTTTTGTCTCGTCTCCCTGTAACATGTTCGACACCCAAGCTCATCTCTCGTTTCACATGTTCTCCCTGAACACAGACCGACGCTCTGTCGGGCTACTCTCGGCGCTACCGCTTCTGTTCTTGGGTTTCGCAACTCCCGTGTCAATAGGTCGAGGGCTCACACCGCGCAAACTCGAAGCAGCATCGTCATCAAAGGGGTTTCGTCCTCCAGGTCCCGACGCAGGGCTTCTGCTTGCCCTACGGCCCCGATCTTCCTCCTCATCGCCGAACCCTCGTCCGCCCGATAATCCCGGCGTCGCCGCGAGGTTCATGTTGTAAGCACCGCCATATCCGGTGTCCCGGCCGCGACCGCCAACCTCCTCCTCGTAGTATCCATACTGATCTGCTTCGTTTCCAACGCGCGAGTCCCAGGCTTCATCAGGATCGAGCGGGCCGAAGCCGCGACGGCCGCGAGCACCACCGGATTGTTCGTAAGCGCCTGCGGCGGATCGGTTGTTGCGGTTCTTGATTTTGCGGATCGTCTCATTGAACCAGCCAGCGATGCCGCTTGGCGCCGGTTGTATTCCATAGCTTTCTTCTTTATGCCATGGTAGGTAAGAGGCGAGGCTTGGAGGGGGAAGCTGCAGAAATAGAGGGTTAGTCTGATTGATAGGATTGAGAAGCAGGTAATTGACATACGCCAAGTCTGCGGGCGCGCAGTTGTGTGAATACAACCCATCCAACAGCTCCTGCAACGAGCAGGACGATAATGGCGATTACGATACCTCCTGCCGTCGACACCATTTTCTGTGATCCCGCTTCTGTGTGTCCCAAGCGGTTTGCGATGCGATGAAGCGCGTGATGACGAAAAATGAGATAGTGAGACCAAGGCCAATCGGGCGCAAATCACAACAATTGCGTTTCTATCTCCGTATCTGAATAATAATGCTCCGCCGTGAGAAGGAGGAGATACAATAGATGATTGCTGCGCAGGTGAGATTTGGGGTCCTTTGTTTGACTTTGGATTAGGTTCTCTTGTCTTGTCTTTCTCTAGATGAGGTGGCGGTGCTTCGTCCAAGCTCCTCCAATGCAAATGCAGTAATTATGGGAGATGTCACTGGGGAAAAGCTTAAGGCGGCCCACTTCTGTCAGCCTCCATGGACCGGGCTGCTTACAGTGAGCTTGGCGCTGATTGCCGGCTTCTGAATTTAGTATCAGTGGCCCGCTGCAGTGGGGAAATACGTCCAAGTCCCTGGAGAGTTTCTCAACCGTTTAAAAATGTAACATGCATGATGACAACTCTCAATTGGATCTCTTTCTTAAGATTGATCATGGTAAAGTGAACTGATCATTTCTACTTACGTGACTAGCCATGCTTAGAATCACATCCTATCTCAATATTATTAGCACATTATTACATCCCTCGTATTCCTCATCCGATTAAATCCACTCCCTTGCATCCGAATCTATTTCAGTCCATTACAACGGATACCAGCCTCTCAAAATAACAAAAACTTGCAATTAACCGCTCTGTATATCTAAACTCTTCCTGAAACTTTACCCCTTGATACCGCACTTATTCCAGTGACCTCCCTGTCTCGCAAACGACAAGCTCTCCACGAAATCCTCCAACTTGCAGCGTCCATACTCATCCCCTCCACAGCTATCCATCTCCATCACTCTATCATTGATCAGAACTCTCACGTATTCTTCTCCCTTCTGTTCTTTTGTAGCGCCGCACTCTAGCTTCTCTACATACATGCGCGCGGCAAAAGGGACTACCCATGCTGATGAGTAGCCGTGTGCTCGGACCGCTGGCACGATGTGGTGTTTCGGCAGCTTGCTTGTCGAGTTGTACAGACCCATTGCTGAGAAAATAGATACCATGGTATTGTCGTGACTGAAGTCTGCATATAATGCCCTGTCCAGGGGAAATGTCTCCGGGTCGGCATCCAACGTGCGGTTGGTTGTGGTTTGGTCCTCCACAGGCTTTCTAGTCAATCGAGAAATAAGCTCGTTGACGTATCCTACACCCTGTGTTGGTCCCATGGGATTTCCATTACCATATTCGTAGTATTTGCCAAGAGTCATATAGTAATCGTAGCTTCGCCAATCTTCTGTGGAGAAGAGGTCGCAGAATCGAGATTGTCCCGCACCCTCTGGAGTGTTGACGGTATTGAAAGGGCACAAGTCCATGAGGTAGATGGTTTCCTGAAGCGATAGTTTGGCTTTCTGAAGATTTGTGTTGAGTCTGTCTCGAATAGGAGGTAGGAATTTGTTTCCCCAAGCGGTTTGCGCGTCATTGTTGCCAACCTCATCATTGTCCTCAAACGAGCTACATGTTCCATGTGACAGGGTGTTGTTGATACCAGGCTCTTCAGGAATGACAAGAATGTCGCCGGTATAATCATCTCCAGATTCTCCTCGAGAGGCATAAAAGCCTTGTGTGAAGTTGTGAGACGACTTGATAACTCTGTCCGATCCTGATGCTCTGATGAAGGGCTCTGTCTTTTCAGCAAGGCCAATGTATCGCTCATAGAAAGCCTTTCCAGAATCGATCATCTGATCTTGGCCAAGATCAGTCAGGTCCTCAGATCCGAGGTTGTAATCGTAGTCCTTGAGCCATTCATAGCCCTTGCCGTATTTGGTCACTGATTTCTGAAGGCGAGCAATGGTGGCGCTGTATGCTGTGGTTTTGCCGGCGGTTGGATATCGGGCTCCATGTCGACACAAGGCAATTCCGATGGTGACCTCGCAATCATCGGGTGTTGATGAATCAATTTCTGATGGGACTGAAAAGAACGAAGAGTACTGGCCCCAAAGCTTGGAAATATCATTGCAGCTTCCATCATACTCACATCCAGATGTTAATGTGCTTAAAGATGTTAATATCGTGTCAAACATGAACATTCAATGAGGTACTCACTTGTTGTGAACCCAAATAGCAAGAACTGTGATCAGTGCAACTGTGCTTATCACCATGACAAGGTAGCTCCATCGTCGAGTCTCCCGACGCTTATGCTCCGTATGCCAATTCTCAAGTCGCTCGGCATCAGCATAGCTCTCTTCAGCTTCATCAGTATTTTCAGATAGTAATCGCCCTCTCTCAGCATCAGCATCAGATAAATCTGAGCGATTCGCTTCTGAAGGCGCGTCGTCGCGCGGAACTCGAACCATCTCTACTGATTCGGTTATCTTGACGCAGGGATGTTGTAGATGCTATGAGAGCCAATAACGCCCTGTGGAGGCGATAAGGTTAAATCGGGAACGGCTGATGCGAATAGACGCGCAGGCTTTGAGCTACCGACAGCTCTTTCTATGATATTCCTGCGATTGATAGCATCCGTCGACTGTGAATAGTGTTGATTAAGCTGAGCTGAGTATCCCTGAATGTTGTGGTTCAAAAGACACTTGACTTCACTTCAGGTGAAGTGGGCCACGTGCATGGTCATGAGGCTGACGAATGAGGCACTCCTTAGCCACAAACCAATGTCTTCAACAGTGGTTACAGTGACTGTGATCACAACGATTTCTCAGTGAGACACTACAACCTCATTTATGAGATGGAAACAATGTAAATGATAAAATCGGAGCAATTGGGAACCCGATTCTTCAACATTGGTGATGAGATGGTGGTGCTATTATTAGATCGCATACCCTAAATTTTATCAAGACAACAAATGAAGCGGAAAGCATCGAATGGAATATGCCGCTCTAGGCGGAATCAATTGTAACTGTATCATGCAGATTTTTCAACTATCATCTCTGCTCCTAAACCTCCGACCTCTATCATTTAACTTGGACAAAAATTTTAAGAGCAAACCTGCCACCCAGAAACCAGTTCTTTGACCCAAACCCAATTCCCGTATGCTTTATCCAATTACCATAGCATCAAACACCCAAATACCTTGCCACATAGTCTAGCTAGGCGGTAGGCCGTAGTACAAATGGTATCATGAAGTGTATAAGTCATCAAAACGTTGAAGAGAAAACGCGGGGTATAAACCAAAATAACCAATCATTCCTTCACATTGCAACACCAACACTCCTCCTTTGAGGTCGGACATCGTTTCTGCCAAATGTTGAAGTGGCAAACCGTGAGATGAGGGGCTCATCTTGTGACACAGCAGCTGTGCTACCCACAGAGCATGTCGTTGGGACTGTACGATTCTCGTCATCCGACTCCCAAGTACTGACAGTGTCGACCGACTCTGTGCTTCGTCGATGCTCTGATGCTCCGCCCAGCGAAACTTGATAGAAACCTTGGTTGCCCTTGATAGGGCGAGGGGCGTTGGTGACAGAGTCGAAACTCATGTTGCGATTATGCTGTGAGCCGGGAAAGAGCCAGCTCGATACCCGGGAAAAAGACTTCTTCTTCCTCAGTGGAGGTCGAAGTACTAGAGGTAGAGGTGGCGGTGGGGGCATGTCCTCTCGCCGGGGTCGAGAAGGAGGGGTAGAAGGTGTCCGTTGCTCCCCAGGAGTTCGGGTCCGGCGAGGTGGTGTAATAGGTGCCCTCATAGGTGTGCGAGGAGACCTAATGGGTGCTGTGTGTGGCCTTTCAATGATATCAGAGTTGAGGCGCTGAGCAAAAGAAGGAGCTGCTGGGGGAAGAGCAGGAATTGATGGCATGGGCTCCAGTTCTGGAGGAGTCAGCGGGAGAGGTTCGTCACCAGGTCCGTAGATCGAGCTCATACCAGGCAAGGTTCGGGCCACCGAGTGGGGAGTTGGTGGTCGACTGGGAACATAAAGACTCTGTCTCTCAATGGCATCGTCAATCTGCTTCTGGAGCTTTTCAACCTCTAGCATGGCACTCGCAACTCGTTCCTTGACCTTTTCCACATCTGGCGAGCTATATGCACGAGAACGGCCCCTTGCCTTGGGAGGAATTAAAGGTGGAATCTCATCCTCGCCGTGAGAGGAACTAGGAGCACTACCCAGAGCCTGTCGACGTGGAAAGTGAAACGACATGGGAGAATCTGAGAAGTTCTTCTGATGCTCTAATGAAGGTTTAATTTCTTCAGATTGGCTATCCGACAAATCCGACACACACTCAGAGTAGTCAGATAAAGGTGCCGGGTTCGCAGGCCTCGGTTCAAAATGAGGCATGATAGGAGATACATGATTGTCAGGCTGATAAATGCTCAACTCGAGTGGTCGATATGGGCGATGAGGCAACTGCCTTGCTGGTCGAAGATTCGAAGCCCTCGATGGCGTAGGCTCAGGATAATCAAGAAACGGACCGGCAGCAGTTGATATATGGCGAAAGTCTGAAGGGGTTGAAATAAGCGGCCGGCGCGAGCTTGAAGAGAGTGACCAGAATCTCCTTCTCTTTGATGAGACACTGTCTCTTGTAGACCTTTCCGACATTTTACGATGCTCCGGCATGGCCACAGGCTGGGGATGGTGAATTGGTTGGTCGTATATGACTGGATATGAACGCTTCTCATCAACTTGGCCTATCAGCAACTGGTCGTCGCTCAACCTGCCTACGGGCCACGAAATGTTCAAAGTTGAAGACGAATCCGAGGCCCAATCATTGGCAGTGTGGGCAGAGGTAGAAGTAGACATAGACTTACTACGACGCGGTCTCCTGTCCTCTGAGGAGACCAGCGGTGCGCAGCAGAGAGATAGCCACGATGGCCAAGAAGCTCCTTCAGAGCCATGGGCACCGTTAGAATCGGCGTGTGTCATGCTGCGAAGGTCTCACGTCATACCGAGAAAGTGTATAGAACGTTCGGGAGAAGAAATGGCGGGTAAGAGAATGAACGATTCGTTACTCAACGAAGCAAAAAGAAACAGGTTAGAGGCAAGCTGAAAGGCGGCTGAACGTATAAAGATAAGGTGGGATATGAGTGTGTATGTATGTACAAACACTCCTTCGTATATGTAAGCCAGCACCAGTACTAGCACCTGCAGAAGAGAAGTGTGGGTGATGAAAGAGAGGAAGGGGATAGGACAGAAGTGAGGCAAGACAAGAAAGCTGCAGGAAAGAGGACCAGGGACCCGGCAGATTAAAGAATAAGAGAAGCAAACAGCGGCAAGCAACTTGTAATGCAGCCCAGCCCATCTCGTGGATGACGGCCGGGCCGCGACGTTCCCATGGTAGTATATCCACACCCATAGAGGCAACAAACGACAGTATTGGCACCCATACCCCTACGAGTCTATAGTGGGATCTGGGTAGTTTCAGGCCCCCATTACGATCGAAATTTAAAAAATTAAATAAGAAAAAAAATGGGCGGCAGCCAAGGGAGATGCAAGACGACGTATTGAGTGGTTGACGATTGTCCAAGACGAACCCACGGGGCAGGTGATGGACCGGGGTCGGTTGTCTCGCCGAACCAGTCGGCGCTTAGAAGACGGTCTTGACAGACTTCCGATCATGTTAGCGCTCCACACCAACTCTATCAAAACACCACAGAGACACATTGACTGGGCCACACGTAGTGCCCGAGATGGTGTCGCTGTTGCCCTTGGTCTTGACTAGAAGAGTCCCGTCCCCTAAATTCAGCGTGTCGAGTCAAGTCGATGTCGTGCATCTGGATGGTTCCACTCCACTTCCACTTCCAACTCTTTTGGCTGGCCGTGCATTCTTCCATTGACTTTTTGGTCTGCTTGTCCTTGCCACAAAAGGCCCCAGACGAGGTCTCGTGCTGCTACCGTATTGGATAGCCGCGTGAGATAACGGGGTTTGAGGCCTTTGCCTGTGTTCGAGGCTGTGTGTCGTCACGCTGCGCATTTCTCACATTTCCTTGCCGAACTGGTGTGAACTTGGGTCTTGGCGAAGGCGTCGTCAAAACATGACTGACATCTCTATCATCCACATTTGGTTTGTAACCTTGAACAAAAGACGTTCTTCGTTGAACGTTGTACAGAGCGCATATTTCAACAAAGGTCATAGCTTCTAGCCCTGCTCTCTTCAGTAAACGCACGACAGAAGCTTGCCTCGCTTGCTGGTTCCTAGTGCAAATCTTAGCCTTCTCGACTCTGTTTTGTCTTGCTTGATGAATCGACATCTGGCGTTGCACCCGTACATCTTATTTGGGGTTGCACCGCCGGTTTGGGCAACACCCTGGTCCTGCCGGGCTGATTGGTAGATGCACCCCGGAACTTGGTCTCTTCATCATCTCTTCTCCATCAAATCGGTATGCTGCACGTTTTGTTACTCTTCAACCTTGCGACTGACAACCGCGTTTGTCTATGAGCTGTGAAATGCTAGGGTCTCTTGAAACGTGGGAGCTTCAGGAACGCCTGTCAATCTTTCTCTCGTCAAATCCGAATGCTCCTTTGGGATAAACATGTTATTACTTGGCTCAAGAATTGGCCGTTGCGTTCCAAAACGGCCGTAACTGATGTTTCATGGCACCCCGAATAGTGATGAGCACGAGGCCATTGTGATGACCCGTATTCTGGCGTGAGCTGACGCGATACGATTCGCCTGCTATGAAAACATGAGACAAAATGACTAAACGATGATAGTCCCGAAATTTTAACATTTGGCGCTGATAGACCAGAACGGCTGAAGTGCATTGCGTCCTGCCTAGCCCTTCAGCGGCGTCTGATGGTAAGCGGCCATACTACATTGATGTCAATGTCGTATTGCGATTGCCTCTTGCCGCCTTTCAGCCGGAGACAGAATGCACAGCCCGACAATTGGCTCAGTGAGAGTCACCAAATTGACTAATACCAACAAACAAGGTATGATGGCTTCTTTTGTGGAGTCAAGAGGATAGTGTGCCACTGTACAGTACCAGCAGAGCTGTTAGGGCACTATACGTACGTTGAGAGAAGGATCATATCCGCGCAGCTGGGTCGGTGTCAAGCCTGATCGACAGCCGGACCGCTCCCTGTTGCTGCTGCAAACATGGCTATTAGCCAGGTAGCTAGGTAGTGTAATTTGCCCTAGTTGCCCTGCGAAATTCCGTTCGTTGCCTTCCGTTGCCTTGTCCTCGGATGGAAGTGTTTGTGAGGGTGGTACCCCTGACTTTGCCATTCCTTGGTTCTTAAAATAGCGACGTTTAGGTTAAAGAATGAGTGGCATTGCGAGCTAGGTTTTGGCAGGGATGCATCCAGAAGCTCATCCATCAGATGGATTCTGAAGATAATGGAGTCAAGAACCCATTCACATGCCATCATGTGTCCTCCATCAAGTACAAAATAGAAGATTGTGGATGTTCTAGTGGCGATCTACAGTCATTCTGACTGATGGTTTTTTTTTTTGTTTTTGGTTTTTTTTAACGCATCCCGCACAAGGCGCAATAATGAGCTTGGAGGGCAACCTGTCTCAGTCTTGACACTGGGAATGGCTGCTCAAAAAGACGGAGGATTCTCTCATGTCTATTTTCCTTGTTTTCTTGCGCATTCGACTCTTCCACTCTGCAACGGCGGATGCAACGGGAGTGGCGCATTTGACTTCACGATGTAGGATCGAGGCAGCCTTTTAGTTTTTGTGAGTGGAGTTGTTGACTCAGTTGACTCGCTTTGTGTGGAAGAGTGGTACCTACTCGATGAGAGGTCCATAGCGACAGTTATCTTCAGCCAAGGTTGATTGCAAGGCAATGTCGTTGGTTGTGGCCTTGCTTATCAGTTCAAGGTAATAACCATGCAAGTGGCTGAGAACAGCAAACGCCAACATCCACCCCAAGGTACTTTTCCATGCAGAGCAACATCATCGTTTCTCCCAACCTCTTTCTCAATTGATAGTTCGGCGATCTCAACGCTCAAAGCATTTTCTTTTAGGTGATAACGATTTACCTTGATAGCTTAGAATTGATCCCAGACAGTCTGCTCTATTATTGAATTGATTGCCAAAAGACTCAATAATGTGATGACGACCAGTTTAAGCGTCAATTGCGTTGTTGTGATTTCATGTCTAAATCACTAAGATTTCGCTTTATTTCCCGCCTGGTGAAGAATGATCTTGAAACTGGAAACATCCGATTTTCCAAGACGGGTAAATAGATCTGCCGCTTCTCCACACCGTTGCTCCCGAATACCGAATATGGCAGACGGGACAGCGGTCAGACATGGCAGAACTCCAAAAAGTCAAGTAAATTCATGGCTTAGAGATCTAGATTGCGACAAGCTCAGAAGTCGTCAAGATGGGAAAACGAGACTTCAACAGCGGAGATGGCGCTGCCGCTTTTCGCAAGCGCCAGAAAGTTACACCCGAGGCGCCCACGAGCGAAGAGGTTACTTCAAGCGATCAATTGCGCAATCTCCTGTCTTTCAACCAGGATTTGCGCGACGCCAGACATGGTAAGTGACGATGGTTGTTGAGGCTTGCTCCCTGGACTTGAACTGATCTAAATGCCCCTCTAGGCCTTCAATCCTTCAAGAATCTCCTCGATCAACTAGTTCACCAAGAGGGCGACCAAAGAGCAAACCTCGACATCCTACACCAGTACCTCGAAGCCGTCAAGCCCAGAGATACATCCGAAGATGCAGTCTTTCTCAACGATATCATGGAAATGTGGTCCTTCGCCGTGCAGGTTAACAACGACGGTGTCATGTCATCTGTTGCTGTGGTATTGGCATTATTACTTCAGGTTCTCTCAGGCTCGCTACAGCTTGTTAAGCACGGCCTCGGTATCTGCCAAACTCTTCTACAGGAGCGACAACTGAAGTCATTAGCGAAGAATCTTTCAGCAGAAAAGAGCAAGGGTTTTATCATCTCGCCTACTCTCCGTCTCCTTCGAGAATCTACATGCCTAGACGGAGGCGCCTACGCCAAGCGTATCTTTCGCGCACGAAATTTCACATTGACATCTCTCGGGCGAAATCTTGAAATTGGGCATATTGGAGATACACAGGAAGATGTGCGCAAAGCTTCCGTCAGGACAAATGCTGTCCGATTTTTCTTGAGCCTCCTCAAGTTTCTGGGTTCAGATGGACGCAAAGAACTTCTATCTCAGAAGGAACTTTTGTCCCATCTGACTTACATGATCAAAAGCGACCCTGCGTATCTCGTTGTGGATATTCTCGATTCTTTAAAATCATATGTTCTCAAGGACGATAAAATTCCTCGAGAGGTCAAGTTTCGAAGCTTCAACACCAAGACGTTGGTGCGCTTCTTGGCTCTATACACATACGCCAACGATGGCGAGGACGTGGATGAGGAGTCAACGGTGAGCTATAAGGCCCATCAACTCCTCATCTATATCTGCACAACACCTACCGCTGGTGTGCTATATCCTTCCACTGGTCTGTACCCCAAAGAGACTGAAGATGACCCAACACCAAGCGGCCGGGCGAAGGCTAGCACACAGGGTGCGCTTTTCACCGACAAATACAAAGACGACATTCCTGTGTATAACTTTGTCCTTGCCGAATTCGCTCAAAAGTTACGTCCCTGGTCTAGTTTAAAACATAACGAGCTTTTGGTATCAATCTTCACAGCTGCCCCTGAACTTACCGCCAAATATTTCCTAAGCAATCGATCTTTCACTTTCGAACCAAAGTTATCTATGACATGGATCGGATATGCCGCGTTTCTCTTCAACACCATGCAACTTCCTCTCCCTCCTCGCTTCGGAGACCGATCACGATCCGCCAAGGCTCCTCCTCCTACATCCATTCTTCTCGACAATATCATCCCTCTCCCAATCAACCAAAAAGTCCTGATCCGATGTCTCTCCTCCAAATCCAACCTCACTTCTTTCTTTGCAACCCGCATTCTGATCGTGGCGGTCGAGAAATTGGCTGAAGCTCTCAAGATGCATGAAGAGGTTTCCAAGGGCAATGATTCTGTCTGGGCGGAGGCTAGCCGTCGTTTAATCGATGCGTTTTGCCAACGTATTCCTGACATGAAAGAAATTGTTCGATCTTATAAGGGAATTCCAGCTGAGAACATCCTTCATAAGACCATGGCCAGTCGTTTGCTGCGCCTTTACTATGAAGTTATTCCTCAGGTCGCCCTTGCTGCCAACTTTGATGTATCGCCATTCTTCACAGAAGTCCTCAAGTCACTAAACAAGGAAAGTGAGCAGCACGAGGATGAGTCTTTGAGAGTCATGGAGCTCGAGAACCTGGTATCAATTGCCAGCTATTCTCCTGGCATGCGATGGTTCTCAAGGATAGACAATCTCATCGATGGAGCAGGATCGTCACCATACACTGCCCTTCTGCGGCTGCTTTGTGATAAGAAGCGAGATCTTCCCTTCCAGCAGCTGAAGAAGGTTTTAGGCGAGGTCGCAGTTGAGAACCAGATGGTCACGAAGGCATCCCTGATGAGCCCCCTATTTGAGGCTCTCCAGACAACACAGGCCGATGTCAAGGCCAAATCCATGGAGAAGGTCTGGTCATATGTCGATAACTGCATCAACCGATGTGCTTCATCACCAATCAAGTACCTCGATTTGTTGGAATCATATGCCCAGGAAGATGATGTATCGTCTGGTAGTGAGACTGCTTTGGTTAATGTGACAATGGTGGAGCAGTTGTCATTCGCAATGGGCTCTGCTAGTAGCGACGAGCAATCTGCGCTTAGCCAGTTCCTGTCGTGCTACTTTTCTACCTCATACAAGTTGAAGCATGGAAAACAACTCACCAAAGCTCTATATAAGCGCATCTCAGAACAGTTCTCTTCAAGCAAGGTCAAGATAAAGAAACTCAAAGAGGAAAAGTCTGATAATACAGACGATGATGAAGATATGCCTGATGCTGAGACAGTTGGCGTTAACGGTTCAAAGGATAGGTCGACTATTGATTCTTCGAAGCTTGAGGCTATGCTGCATGTACCACTCCCTGAAGACGAGGATACTTCAGCTTTGACAAAATGGGCTGGCAAAAACGCAGAGGACCTCGTTGAAGATGGTTGGGCCGCAGCTTTAATTCGCCTCCTCTCTTCCGTACATACGAACATCCGCAAGGAATCCCTCACCAGCATTCTCAAAATGGCTGCCAAGCTCAAGGAGTCCTCGTACGAGGAAAAAGAACAAGTTTGGCTTCTGCTGTGCGAATTTGCCGAGTCTTCAAGAGATCAAGTCGACAAGGGACCCGTCCCCTCTGCCTTCACTGCCTTTGCCATCCACGCTCTGGATGTCCTAAAGAACCCGCTACACCCACTATACCCCAAAGTCAACAGCTTCCTCACACGCAGCCCCGTCTGGTCTTCTGACAAGCTTCCCCTCGCTCATGACATCCTCCACGGTGAGCCCTCAGAGGATGACAAGTACTACACCGAAATCACATGGCTCCTTACCTACCTGCTTGACAGCCTGCGCACACCCTCCGACCTTAGCATCTTCCATCGTAAGCGCTGGTTTGAGAAGATTCTCGCCCTTGGTGCCAATCCCTATCTGCGAGTCAACTTACGCACCCGTCTGCTACGTCTATTGTATCGTGCAACTTGCATTGAGGGCGGTAGCACCACGCTGACAACTCGCTTTGGCATCCTCAGTTGGTTGGATTCACAACGTGCTGCATTTGAAGGAGGTGAAGAGGCAGATGTTATGGTGGCACTCATGAAAAGGATTTGGGAGACATGTGATCAAGACAAGGTCATGGTCTGGAGTAAAGGAGGTGTTCAAAAGTTACTTGCTGCGCATGATTTGTAAAAATGAGATGGATTGCATATAGACACATTTATATGATTATTGGTATACCCAGCGTTTTAATACGATAAAGGCTTCAGGCCGTCATTTCCCCCCTCTTGTTAAATACTGAAATGCTCGTGATATCTCCAGTCGATCCCAAGAGCATGGCGTGCACGGTATCTTGAAGAACTAGTTGGGGCAATAAGAGTGATTGAAGCATCATATTTGATCAAATTTGTTTGTACATATGTACAGATCCCAACCATCTACCAAACAAATAATAGAACAGACACCATGAAGACCATAAAATATATATGCCCCTTCACACAAAAATATTCTCTCTCGCTAACTACCCCACGCATTAATATGGATAAGAGCAGCTTTTCGTTCTGCCGTTAACAAAATGTTGAGTTTTTAGTGTTCCCATCCAATTCGCCGTTAAATATGAAAGCATTTCCAAAACAGATATAAACAAGATTATCGCAAGGCTGTGTGGGCATTATAACGACCGTTTCAATAGGCACATGCTAAGTCTTCAAACAATCTACAATTGGCCGGAAAGCAGGGCTTCAGTTGCTGCGAAATTGTTAGCTTGAGATCGATAGGTGAGAGTGTATAAACTTACCAGAGTTAATGTAGGCCCTCTTCGCATCTAGAGGAACATTGAAGCGCCTCTCCAGCTCTTGCTTGATGCCCTTCTTGGTGACGGTCATCAAGTCAGCAGTCTTGAGAATGTCGCGAATCTCGGCGAGAATGGCGTCATCACTAGGCATGCCGACCATTTCCTCGGGAGAGAAGAACTGTGAACCACCGAACTGGCTCATGCGGTTGCCGGGCATCTCAGAGTGGGCCAGGGACATGCGAGACACGTTCTGGTGGCCAAAACCAGCTGTTGAGCCAGGGCGACTGGGTTGGTAACCACCACCGTACTCAGAGAAGGGTGCTTGAGCCTTGGTAGCATAGCTGTAACCAGAGACCTCGGATCGCACATCGTCGCGAGCGGTTTGGGTCTGTGTCTCCCAGAGTTCGGCTTGGTACTCCTCCCACTTCTTGCGAGGGATCGAGTTGGGATCAAACTTGCCCTCGTCGGAAACAACAATCTTCTTACCGGCTTCGCCAGCAATAACACGAGTGTTACCCCAGTTGAAGTCATCCATATGCCAGAAGGAGTACAGAGGCAGACCGAAAGAGAAGACAGGAATGGCAGCAATGTACATGATCATCCAACCAACCATCTCCCACTTGCGGCGAAGGATGAAGATGATGGCCTGCAAACCGTAGATGGCACCAAGCAACAAGAAAGCTGTGATGGGCACCACTGACGGATTGGAAGCGACCTGGTAAATGAGGTAGACGATATACATGACAATGACGGGCTGGACGATAGTGCTCAGGAGATCGACAAAGACGACGAAACGCATACTGAAACAGCAGAAACCGCAAAGCTGGGCCAAGGGAATAAGCTCAGCCAAGTTGTGGACGGTAGAGTTGATCCATCGACGTCGCTGAGACAAGAAAACAGTCCAGGAGTCGGGGGCAATGGTCCAGGCCTGTGCGCTGAAGAGGTACTTCGTCTTATACTTGGAGTGATACTTGAGGAGCAAGGTTGTGAGATATCGATCCTCACCAAGATGGAGCAAGTTCTTCATGTGCAGGGTATCAACACGGATCGTGGAGTAGTCTTCGACGATCTCCTTGCTGACGAACAAGGGCTTGCCAGTCTCAGCGGCGCGAATTCGGTACATGGAGAAACAACCGGGCAAACAGGTGACTGAGCCAAACAAACTCTCAAAGGCCTTTGACAAGTTGTGGGAAATCCAGTACTCGTAGACTTGAATCATAGTGATGAAAGAACCCTTGGCGTTGGTGAGAGCGGTTTCACCACAGCAAGCAATCAGGCGAGTATCATCGATGAAGGCAGAGATCATTCGAGTAGCTGAATCCTGAGCGACGACAGTATCGGCATCAATTTGGAAGAGATATTCGTAAAAGGTTGGGTTGACACCAATGATGTTGCGGATCTGGTGATACATCTCGAGCTCCATGGGACTCATGGCAAGATTGTAGTGAACGCGGTTGAGGAAACGCATGAGGACCATCTGGGAGTCTCGCTTACCACGGTTACCAGGGCGAGAGACCTCAGAAGGCTTGCCGACCTTGACAATGACCATGAAGGGAACGATATGACCTTGGACTTCGTAAAGACCAGAGTAGATCTTACCCATGTTGTGCTGCTTCATACCCTCACCAAGAGACTCAAAGCTGAGAGGCTCGGGGTCGACAGTCTCAGAGACACCAAGAATATCCAACACGATGCGAGGCGTAGGCCTGTCGTTACCCTGACCAATAATCATACCGTCACAGACAACGACGAGAAGCTTACGCTTATCATCATACTTCATGCGGGAAAGCGAGTCAATAGCACGACGCAGAGAGTCCTCGTCTTCGGTATAAGCGGGAATCATGCACATGACGAACTTGTCGAGATTCTCAGGCACGTTCTTGCCACCGAATTGGAGCGCAGCAAGGAACTTGAAGACCAGGATAGATGCGAGCAGCACTGAAATAGCCAGGATGAAGTATGTAGCAAACTGACAGCGGGTAGAGTTTCGAGTGTCTGAGTCACCAATGTAGAAGAGGTTGTTCAGACAGGTCTCCATGCGTTGCTTCTTCACAGGGCTCAACTTGATGTTATCCCAGTACTTGGAGACATCTTGGCCCTTTGCACTTCGGAACAGCTGGACAACACTGTCCTCCATAAAGTCCGTAGCACCTGGAATGTTGGGAGTAGGCTTGCCAGCCTTAGCCTTCAAACGGAGACCACCCTGGAGGTACTTGGTCATATCGTAAACCTTTCCATGAATAGTGACAACATTCCAAGAGCTATCCCGGGCAAGCTTCTTCACATATTGGGGGCTGTAACCCATGCGGCCCTTGAGGTAGACATGCTTGAAAGTGTACATCTGCTCGAAGTACCAATCAGGTCGGCTGTCGTTGGTGAAGTATCGGAAATCGTGGTAGACAGAGTTGACATCGATATCTCTGGAGGCAAGAAGCTGGGGCTGACCAGTGATGTTGGTGTTTCGGTTGTCGAGCGTGACCTCGGGGGGAATCTGGCCATCCTTACCCTGGCACAGGGCAGACACCTGAATGGGGAAAAGAGCACTGATATCCTTACCCGCGTAGTTCTTGAGAGTCTCCTCACTGACAAGATTGCTGCCAGGATAATGGTTGGGAATGAAGGCATCGAGGTCAACGACGAAACCGCGGATAGCAGCATAGGCACCCTTGCTGCCCTTGTCACCATCGTAGGAAGACAGTTCAGCAGAGCTGTAGACATACTGCTTAGGACAAATGAGCATAGGGAAGCCAACCATAAAGAAGCCAGCGATACCGCACATCAACCAAATGAGCATGTTGATTGCCACCTTTTCTCTCCAGGCCATTCGGACATCCTTACGAGGCATACGTCCGATCAGTCTGATGGCAAAATCAGGGATGAACCAGGTAAGGAAGAAGACGAGAGCCACCCAGCGCTTGCGGCTAGGCTTGTCTCTGTACTCCTCTACCTCCTCAAGAGACTTCTCATTACCTCGCTCAGCCATCTGCTCACGGGTGTCGAGGTTCTTGAACATGTCACCACCGCCAAACGCAGAGACACCAGCCTCAGATCGAGTGTCATCAGTGAAGTAACCACCCTTGGCCTTCTCACCATACATGAGAGGTGTGTTACCACCAGAAACCAAATGCTCCTTAGAGGCACCGAAAGCCATAGACTCAGCAGGTGTGAGACCATCACCGGCATCCGATGAGGGCAAGCCGCCATAGCGACCAGAAACTGAGACTGCTTCGCCGAGCTGAGCAATCTCCATCCAGCAGCGTTCGCTAAGGAACACACCAGTGGCGCCAACCCTGACTTCATTCTGAGGCCATTGCTTCTCCTCTATGACCATCTCAGCACGCTCTCGTTCACTGCCGACCAAGATTGTCTCGGCATCGGTCATACCCAGGAACTCGCCAAAAGGCAAGAACAAGCTGAAGTCGGCAGATCGAAGACGCTGGCTGATTTCTGCAATACCGAAAGTTTGCACCTGCATACGCACACACTTGCTGTCGAATTGGTTTGCAATTCGTCGGTCGTTGGGCTTCAAGCAAAAGACGAAGTATGAGTTGGTGCCGGGGTCAGTAACGGCCTTCTGGACGTTGTCCAGCGAGGCAAGGAACTGGCCTGAAGCGCCTTGCTCGAGAGTCATCTTGGCGTTCTTTTTAGACTCTCCGGCCTGGCTTTGTTGATCCAACTCCTCCAAAGCCTCTTGTTGCTGGCGCTTGTAAGCTGTGTTGGGACGACCGGTTCGGTGCGTCTTGCGAGACATGACACTGGGTGCTCGCATAGGCTTTGAGCTGACAGAAGCCTGCATTACAGTGGTGCGTTCGTTGGGGTGAGTGACAGTCTGGAGAGCGTCCTGGCCGAAAAGACGGGCAACAAACTCGCTCTTGGTGCCGTTGATCATGTTGAGAAGATCACCAGAGATAATCTCGCCGTTCTCCTCGATAAGGCCCTTGACCGGGTAATCGACCTCACCAGCAAAGTGCTTGACAGTGAAGCAGGCAGATGTGTTCTCAGTCATAAAGTTGCTACCAGGAAGCTTAGCTTGGGCAGAGCCAACCTCGATAGCGGCGTTCTTGCCATCGAAACGTCTTCGAAGGGCCTCAAGGAATTGCATGTCTGTTCGGTTTCGTCGAGTTTGGTCATCGAGGATGCTAAGAAGACCGTTACCGGGCTTCAAAATACCTCGAACAGCGTCCGAGTTATCGAAGTAACTAGTCGCAGCAACGCTAACCTCCTCAGACTCCAGCATATCAGCCTTACGGTCAAAGAAGTTCTGGAGGGTGAGGTTGTAAATGCACTCAGTAGCAGCATTGTTGAGAAGTTGGTCGAGTGCAGAACCAGTGGGGCTTTGTTGGCAGAAACCTGGGAAATCCACGATCGAGACAGTGTTAGCAATAGACTCTTCAGGAGCGCAAAGTCGCTGGTTGATGGTCTCGAGAATCCAAGCGACAAGAAGAGAGTAGAGTGTTCGGGCCAGCTCTCCGGCGTGAGCGCGGGCACCGTTAGGGTCGAGCATGACTGTAACACGTTCTCGGTGGATCATCTTGGTCTTGTAGCCCAGAGTGGTTTGGAGGTCAGCGGCGCTCACACCAAGGAAAGCAGCGATGATGCTGAGAACATCCTTGTTCTTGACTGCGGTAACGGTTGTACCACCCTCGTGGGAGAAACCACCACTATCATCACCAGTTGCGCTAGTTTGGCTAGTTGTCTCGAACTCAAGTTGACCAATGTGAAGAATGCTGGCAAGAATTTGGCAGATCTCGGCAATCTCAGCGCGTGGAAACTCGAGCTTTCGGAGAGCATTCTTGAAGACTTGGAAACCCTCTGCATCGTTGATTCCAACCTTCAGCTGAGTGGGATGGCCAAGATACTTCCATCGCTTCTGAGCGGTGCCAGTAGCAGAACCACCATCCAAGCCAAGATGAGACTTTTCAGCCTCACTTGTTCCAGCAAGAAGATAGTAGAGAACGTGAAAGTTGCGCTCTCCTGTAGGGACATCGGCGATACGGCTTCGCTCCAGTCGATGATCCAGGAGCTTACCACCAATTAAAACAGGGTTTGTTGTGGCTGAAGTATCGTACTGCAACTCGTAGAAGAGACCGGACTTGGAAGCTGTAGGTGTTGTAGCAGTCTTAGTAGTTGTGAGACTATCAAAGACATATGCAGCGAGAGAAAGTTTGGTGGACAGAGGTGTCGATGACTTGTTGAGAAGAGCAGTCAGGAGGTGGGCTCGAATGGTAGACTTTCCAGCGCCAGATTCACCCCTGAACGAAGTGTATTAGCAACCTTTACTTTAACTCTTGGACTTTTAGTATATAATTAAACACTTACAGAAACACAACGGCCTGGTTCTCGGATCTGTGTCCTAATCGCAGAAAGGCTCTATCAGCGATTTCTTCGGCGCCAGCCATGGCGCTTCCCTCCTTGCCACCATCGGGACCCTTCGAGGAGTTGGTATAGGTGTTGAGAGAGATGAGAGCGTGAGAAGATAGTCGAGCGGTAGGATGAGAGACATGGAAGCGACTGGCGAGATGAGCAGTGAGATGCGTATCGGACTGAAGATGTGCTGGCAATGAAGGCAGAGAAGGTTGAGTGTGAGGGCCTCCTGCGCCGCCGAGCTGTGGTAGGCTCATGGCCATGATGAACAAGCAGCCAGCGAGTGGCTCTCAGAGGTTACAACGACTCGGTAGATTTGGCTTTCAGCAGAAAGGCTGTTGTTGCGAATTGGGTTATTAGGGAGTTGTTATCGTCGCTGGATAGGATTGGATCGTATTATCGTTTAGGTTGGTTGTTCAACGGTCAACAGGCACTCTGAGCGAGGGTTTAGGTGCTAGTAGACAAAAACGAGTGTCGAAAAAAACAATAATAAAGATTAGAAAGGGAAGAAGAGCCAGGCTCCGGAAACAGAAGCCTTCACCAAAACGATTGGATTGGTAGTGATAACTCTACTTGCCAAGGTAAAGGAAAGGTATAAACACCAACAAAAACAACCTGGGCTCGGCTGGGAAAAGGGATTGTTTTCTTGGGACTGGAGTGAATTGGACTGGACTGGACTAGACTGGCCACATGCAAGTCTCCTCGTACACGACAGGGAGAGCGGAGGAAGTACCCAAGGTACTCTACCGTACTCTCTTCCACGGTCAAAGGTGGAATTGTTGGTACGGTAGACCACTGGACCAGCTAATGCAGCTCGGGCATAGCGCAAGCCCCCCTTTGGCCTTGGACAATTTCTATGTTTGGATTCTGTCCCACGGCCACGGCATAAAAATGGACGCCATACGAGGTTTTTCCCTGTCCATAGCCACACGGCACTTCCGGAGAGCACCAACATGTTCCCCCTGGATCTATTATTTTTTGCCTCTGTTTTCGCCTCGTCTCGTCTGGCTCTTGGCGATTTTTGGAGAGAGAGTCAGTCTTTGAAGCGTAATAGCCTTACCGATATGACCTCAACGACTACATAGAACATTTCACTATCAGGGCAATGTATAACCTCATTCTTCTTATATAGCAGTAAATCATTGTAAAGCAATTTGGCACTTCAGCTGAAAATCTGTGATCAGTGGCATTTCCTTTGCATTAAAAACACTCAGGAGTGCATTCAAGTACCAATTAAAGTTCACACATTTCCTCATACATGGGAATTAACGGTTTCTGAAACTGCGCTTGTTAACAGCTAGCTAATTGAATTTTCAGTCATCATGAGATCGAAATGCCACAATTTAATAAAAGCCCTGGTGGTGGCTCTGGCCAGCTCATCTAGCTTATTTCACGCCACAAACGGTCAGCCGTGAAAATAATACTGAGACCATGTCATGTAATAAGCATTCCTCTCAGCTTCTTGTTGAAATCCATCCCGTCTGTCAGCGGAGGCCCAAAGTCCAACTGTCGTGATGACTGCATCATCCATTAGGAGACGGACTAACGGCGACTTTATCATGGCCCCATTGCTCATATGTAATGGCTGTTGTGAACTCTTTCTACCATAGTAGACCCTTAAAAAAGAAACCCTTGCCAACTCTGGCCCAGTAACCAACCAGTTGTTCCTCAAATGGCATCCCCTAATGATAGTCCAACCCGCACAGACAGGGACGGCTTAGCGGGTCATACGAAATGCTTGTTTACTTTTATGCTCCATTTTACGTCCCGTACTGTGTGAATATATGATCTCTCTTTCTGGAGTCCGGTTTTGCGTTGCAGGCTTTGAGACATGTTTCTGCTTCAACTTTGATATTGAGGGCCAGATGACCACTTAACTGGCGGTCGGGTCGTTGAAGACATTTACAGCCCCAGTTCTGTCTCATCATGGTGGCAACTTTCAAAGGGGTTTTTCAAGGGATTTTCAAGACAACTTGAAGGGATCGAGACAGGAGCAGAAGTCTGGGCGAGACAAGACAGCCTGTGGACGAATATCCTCCCAAATCGACAGTTGGCAGAGATCTACCCTATGACACTGACAAGCAAGCAAAGAATGCAAATCCAGCGGATATGAATGCTACTAACAATCTCTCCTGTGATATTCCCAGGGGTGTGAAAACTCCACCATCAACATTTCAGGCCCGGCTTGCCTTGTGTCAACTGAACCATGGAGTCAGGGGAGTGTTGTCGCTTTTTTACTGGGGTTGACACGGCTCCAGTGATCGATCCTACACATCAGCCTTCTGGAATGTGCGAGCGACGATGCTAGCCCGCAATAATTCCCTGTAATTGTTATTTTAGGCGCGGGAGTCAATTCATGACAGTCATGCGGAGGAGGCTCAATCATCATCAAGGCAGCTTGTCTTTGTTCGTTATGACTATAAGATCACGAGGCTTCTCATATTATTTGTTATTCTCGTTTACGCGACATCCATGTCAGAGTTGGTTCAAATTTGCGAGGCGTGAGTGGATGGGAGACACGCGCTGTCGAAATATCTGAGACATCCTTACTGGCTGATCTGCGAGATGATATGAGGCGACCCTCGACGCTCAAAAAATAAAAATGGATTGGACTTCAGCGCTGACTTTGGCCTGAACATTAGCCTGTCCCAGCTGCGGATCATTCTGCTGTCAGTGTGCATTACCGTTAGAACTAGCAAGAACCACTGCGTAACTCCCGTTGAAGCCTACGTTACTGTTGACTACCCATTTTTAATCGATTATGGCGTTTGCTTTACGCGCCATGAGCGTCCGGCTGGTCGCGGGCGCGTCAGATGTTAGCAAACGTTACAAATTTAACCTGTGCTAACCGTGGATCGAGCTGGAGAGAACAGCCTGGAAAGAGACGGTTACATGTAGATCTGTGATAGTCATAGTCTCCTGGAATTAGAACCACAACCAGATAAGATCTTCGGACAAATACGATCTCTCGATCCTGTTGACGTCTGTCTTGATCAGACCAGGCTGGTGGTGAGAGTGTAACCACACACGAGGAGAAAATATGGGTTGTGTAACGTACATGTAAGGATGTTATTCAGGCCGTCATGGATGTGAAAAAGCACATCATGATTGATGCTGCTGATGGGTGAGCTTCACATGCACAAACGAAGGATGGCAACACAGCCTCTGTCCCTCTTATAGATCACAAACACACACACACACACACACAACCATATCATACGAAGTTTTGCCTGTTGTGCATCGCGAGACTCAGGACGCGTACTCAATGCAGGTAAAGGAATATGCACTTTATCCTAATGCTCGTATTTGAGCAGGCCCACACACCTAAACTCCAATCCAGACCCAACCCTTACTAAACACAAGATTTCCTGCCCTGTCTTCGGGTCGGGCCCCTTACCCCGACAGGCGATGGTACGTCCGGTTGTTCCAAGTTTAGAAAGGCATGGACAGATCCATTTGCCAGTGACAGACTGTACAGTATTGTACAGTGTCGTATGTTGGGAGAATATGATAGAAGCAGTTCTTGCCAGAACACCGAAGGCCTTGGATCACGGGGCTAGAAAAGTTTAGTCAAAGAGTCTCCTATAATTTACATAAATCTACCTCAGTATTTTTGTCACTTATGATTGAGGCCCTAAGCTTATGAACCCCCCCTAGGCAGTTTGACTGTTTGTTGCTTGTTTGTTGTTTATCATGTGGCCTCCAATTACCAGCCCAAGCAATTCATGCTGGGCTTGATGAGCGTCCTCTTTAGGATCTGCTGAAAGAATATTTATTGCCTCTCATCCAGTTAAATCACCCCTTTGAAGTGCACCAAGGCGCCTGATGCGCCACGTCCTGAATGCTACTAATATCGAGATGGGACGTTGAACTTGAGCTCTTGCGTCCCAGCCTTCCTATGGCCTTCCGTACACAGTGCATCACATCAGCCGTATCCATTTTCGGAGTCGCCCTTTTTTGCTGGGGCACGCTACTACGGCACTAGAGTACAGTACCTTACCTACCTGAAGTCCATCCTCCACTCGCTACTCGGCTTGCTACCTCTACCTCGCCAGCCCAGCACAAGACGGACCCAGTCGTTTCTTCAACTCTTGGAGTGCCTTCTTTCGAGAGCATCGTGTCTTGTCATTTTTTCTTGCTTTCGCTTTCACTACAGCTTCAACTGACCAGCCTCACTCGCTTTGGCTGTGTCTCTTTTACATCAATCGCTACATTAATATTCTCAACCTTGCCCCAACCTCCTTGCATAGTCACAGCCGCCTAGGCCGTGATACTTCATTCGATCAGCCGAAAAGGAGGGCGGCGTTGCCCAGCGACCGAAACCTTTATCTCATCATTCGACAAACTTACTCCAAGCCTTTAAGCCGCATTCAATTGCGCCCAGTCGACTGCTGATCTATTCATTCGCTCATACATCTAATTGTTACCCGTCTGTCGTTCCTCTTGTCGTTCCTCGGACGTAATACCCTTTCCACAGCCTACTTTGTTGCACTTAGACTCGGCCGTTGAACCCAATCCCGTGTACATCCACATCTCAACGTGCAATAACCTGTGATCGTCCCCGTCGAGGGCATCACCGTCATTGACCATGGCCAGCCGAATGTCCATGTATTCTATGGCATCAGAGGCCTTGGGTGGTCCTCAAGCTGCTCAGGTGTCTACCACAACTCTCCTGAATGCCATCCATAACATCTACCTGTCTTCTCAGCCCTATCAACTCGATGCCACCACCAGTCTAGTTGTCAACACATGGCTTACAGCCGCTCAAGCTGGAGCTACCGTTGATGCTACTCTTGCTGCTCGAGCATGGGAGCATGCCAGACGTCGTGCTGAAGATGGTTGTGTGATCTTGGGGTAGGTTTCTTCAAAATGACCAGATTCCTCCTTTGCTAACATGGTACAGGTCCCTCCATCAGTCAACTCCCTCGCTTCTCGTGCCTTTACTCAACACTTTCCCCTTTGCCATTCCCGCTTCCATTTACAAGTCTCTGGAAGCCGTACGACCCTTCCTCCGATGCGTTACTCCCTACAACGCTTCCGCCCCTCGACAGATTGCTCTCGGTGTTACACTGACACTGAGTTTGGGAGGGAATGTCACCGGTGCTTCTCTTGCTTTGGCCCAAGGTGGCATTGACACTGAGAACGGATTGCTCAACATCCCGGCTGAGGCAGGCTACCGCGCTTTTGATGTCTTCTACTACCTCCTCACATCAGCCTCGACACCCGCCGAGAGAGAATTCCTGGGTCTCAAGGCACCTTCAACGTACGCCCTCTTGGCTCGCTCTGGCACCTATCAGCCACCGTCCTACCTGATCACTGCCGACGATGGTGCTGCAGCCGATGATTTTCGACAAGCCTTGAAGGAGATTGGCATTAAGGGTTCTGCCCACCGTAACTTCATTTCCACACTTGCCGGCCTCCTCAAGCTCGGTAACACTCTCGACTACGATGCCGATTCAGACGATTTTGAGGAGATTTGCGAGGATGTTAGCGGTCTGCTTGGTATGGAGCCCGAAGTGCTCATGCAGCAGTTGAGCACCGAGGACCGACGAACACTGGTCGGTGGTCTGTACGAGGCTCTTGTCGACTGGGTCATTTCCAAGGCCAACAGCGCTATTGCTGCTCAGATGCTTCGCATTCGAGATGGCGACGAGTCAATCGACGGTCGCGGTGTGCGCACTCCCACCTCTAACGAGGATGGCGATACCGTCTCAATCACTGTTGTTGAAGTTCCCGAGCCTTCAATTGGCCGGGCCCTGGCTATGCGTACCGTTTTTGACGACTCCATTGGCATCAACGCGGAAATGATTGAGGATGGCGTTGAGGTCCCCCCCGTCTCATCTTCTGTGGTTCGGGAAATGCAACAGGCCGTTTCCGATGTTGCACCTGATCTGGGCATTATGACTGGCCCTCAAGGCAGGGAGCGTCAGCACGATCTTGAGAAGCGAGAGGTCATTTTGGAGAAGGTCGCTTATGGATCTGAAGAGGACAGCTTCCTTAAGAAGCTGTTGTTCCCTGTAGAGGGTGAAGGAATTAGCCTCGGCCGCGCCGGTCGTTTCGATCTGCCTGCTCTTGTGAGCGCCAGCCGCGCCTGGTTCCATCTCTCCCTCCACCCTACCGATGACTCTCCCGCCAACTTGGCTACTCTCCCTGCCATCACCTCCGCCTGGTCAGCTGGCACAGTCTCCCGTCAACTTCGATCATGGAGACTTCCTGAGTGGGCTAACCGTCGCAACCGAAACCTTGACTACACAGCCGACTTCGATGTCGATGAATTTGTTGGTCGATACAGCGCTCTCGGATGCAAGGATGGCAAAGATGGCATTGAGACCTGGATGCTCGAGAGAGGATGGAGTAACGGCGAAGTTTTCATCGGTAAAGAGCGAATCTGGGTTCGCGAAGGTCCTTGGTGGGAGGCTGAGAGCATGCTTGATATCAAGCCCGCTCACAGCCTTCAGAGCATGGGTCAAAATCCTTTCACCTCAGGCTTTGACACAAGCTATTCGGCCAACCCTCCCAATGGCAGCGGTTTCTTCCCTCCTCCTGCTATGGACAACAGCCTGAGCGGAAGCAATGATCAGCTCATGCACACGCGCAACTTCAGCCAAGGCAACATGAGCCAGGTTACCTTAAACCAACATCAGAACCTGAACCCTCAATCAGCTCCCTCCATCGCTCCCTCGGCAACACGCAACGTCCAGAACGCCGGCGACTACGGTCTCGGCACCAAGGGCGACACATACAAGGGCCAAGTCTACTACAATGAGGACGGCGAGTTCACGGGAATTTTGGACGGTGATCTTGCCAAGAACAAGAAGATCGAGTCCAAACCTCTGCCTTTCGGTCGTAGGGCCTGGATTGCCTTCGTTTGGGCTCTGACTTTCTGGATTCCTTCACCTCTTCTCAAGTTGATTGGCCGTATGCGTCGACCTGATGTTCGTATGGCTTGGCGTGAAAAGTTCGTTCTCTTCTTCCTGATTATTCTCATCAACGGTATGATCGTTTTCTGGATCATTGCTTTCGGAAAGCTTCTGTGCCCCAACGCAAATAAGGCCTGGAATGTGAAGGAGGTAGCTGGTCACGCAGAGAACCCGAAATCCTTCTGGGTAGCTATCCACGGAAAGGTCTACGATATCACCGATTTCTGGCAACAACAGCACAGTGATACCAACATCAAGGTCACCAAGCAAAACATGCTTCCTCTTTCTGGTATGGTTATGGATAACTACTTCATGCCGCCCCTGAACAGGGCCTGCAGAGGCCTTGGTATCAAGGAGACCACCCAGCTTACATACAACGACACCATCACCAACCCTCTCGCCCAGCACATCTCTGGCTTCTATACTCGTGATCGTACTAGCGTTCTTCATGATCCCGACTGGTACTGGAAGAAGTTCCAGCCTAAGATCAAGGAGTACTACCATGGCAACCTTGTTTGGAAGCAGAGCAAAGTCAAGAACGAGGGTGAAAATGAGCAGCACATGTGGGCCACCTATGGCAACGAGGTTTATGACCTTACCGATTACTTGCATACTCTGGACGTCAACGATAACTTCGATTCATACAAGTTCCTCAACGAGGATATGGTAGACCTGTGGAAGAACAGCCCCGGAACCAACATCAAGAAAGATCTTGATCTACTCATCGCTAACGCAAAGAATGAGACTGTCAGTGCCAACCTTAAGAACAGCTGGGAGTGCATTCAAAATATTGCGTACAAGGGTATCCTTGATTTCCGTGATTCGGCCAGATGCCAGGTCAACAACTATCTTCTTTTGGCTTTCGCTATCATTATCTGTATCGTCACCGCCGTCAAGTTCCTTGCTGCTCTTCAATTCGGCTCTAAGCGACGTCCTTCCCCTCAGGATAAGTTTGTCATTTGCCAGGTTCCTGTCTACACCGAGGGTGAGGACTCTCTTCGAAAGGCTCTCGATTCGTTGACTGCCCTCCAGTATGACAACAAGCGCAAGCTCATCTGTGTCATTTGCGATGGTGTCGTCGTTGGTCAGGGTAACGATCGTCCTACGCCCAAGATTGTTCTCGACATTCTTGGTGTTGACCCCAAGGTTGATCCTCCCGCCCTTCCTTTCAAGTCTGTCGGTTCCAGCAGTGAGCAACTCAACTACGGCAAGGTTTACTCTGGTCTCTACGAGTTTGAGGGCAATGTTGTTCCCTACATTGTCGTCGTCAAGGTTGGAAAGGAGTCCGAACAGTCCAAGGCTAAGCCTGGTAACCGTGGCAAGCGTGACTCTCAAATTCTTCTCATGAGCTTCCTTAACCGTGTCCACCACCGAGCCCCCATGTCTCCTCTCGAGCTTGAAATGTTCCATCAAGTTAACAACATCATTGGTGTGGATCCTGAGCTTTACGAGTACCTTCTCATGGTTGATGCCGACACCTGTGTCGAGGAAGACTCCCTCAACCGTCTAGTTGCCGCTTGCGCTCACAACGCCAAGATTGCTGGTATTTGCGGTGAAACTGCCCTGGAGAACGATGAAAAGACTTGGTGGACCATGATCCAAGTTTACGAGTACTTCATTTCTCATCATCTTGCTAAGGCCTTCGAATCTCTCTTTGGCAGCGTTACCTGTTTGCCTGGTTGGTATGTTTTTATCCCCTTCCGTTGTGCTTAACGTAGCTTACCTCTCTTTCAGTTTCACTATGTACCGTCTCCGAAGCGTTGACAAGGGCAAGCCTCTCATCATTTCCGATGCTGTTATCAAGGACTATAGTGTTTGCGATGTCGACACCCTTCACAAGAAGAATCTCCTGTCCCTGGGTGAGGATCGTTACCTCACTACCCTGATGACCAAATACTTCCCTGAGATGTCCTACAAGTTCATTCCTGATGCCCAGTGTAAGACTGCTGCTCCCGAGTCATGGAGTGTTCTGTTGTCTCAACGTCGACGATGGATCAACTCGACTATTCACAACCTGGTTGAACTTATGCAACTTAAGGAGCTCTGTGGTTTCTGCTGTTTCAGTATGCGCTTCGTTGTGTTTATTGATCTTTGCGGTACCATTATTCTCCCTTCAACCTGTGTCTACATTGGTTACCTCATCTACATCTTGGCTACTGGCAGTGGTCCTATTCCATACATCTCACTTGCTATGATTGGTGCTGTTTACGGTCTCCAGGCTCTTATCTTCATTCTCAAGAGGCAGTGGCAGCACATCGGATGGATGATCATCTACATCCTTGCTTTCCCCATCTACTCCTTCATCCTCCCGCTCTACTCCTTCTGGAACCAGGACAACTTCTCGTGGGGTAACACCCGTATCGTCATTGGAGAGAAGGGCAACAAACAGGTCGTCGCTGTTGACGATGAAGGTTTCGACCCTCGCTCCATTCCTCTGCAGCGCTGGGATGACTACGCCCTTGCCAACAACCTACCCGGACGTCGTGGTGGCTATCAGGAGAAGACTGACTATTCTTACGGTGACAACTATGAGCTCGATGAGATCAAGTCTGTTTACTCTGCTGGCCCTCAGGGCTCTGTCTTGACTGGCATGCCCGGCCGCAACACCTACATGCCTCCTCAGTCCCCTGCTTTCAACAATGGCCGTACATCAACCATGGGCTTCCAAGATTCTCCCATGCAGCACCGTCAGTCGATGATGTCAATGGGCACCGGTATTCATGATATGCGCAGCCAGTCGCCGTACCAGGACTACCCCGGACAACACCCCAGTGTAAGCAACCTCCGTGGCCAAGCCAACCTCTCACCAGCCACTGGTGGCGGTCACAGCCGATCTGGCACTGCTCTGGGCTTCAGCAGTGGTGCTCGATCTCCCATGCCTGATGCCATGCGATCGCAGTCGTCGTTCGACTTCCAACATGGCCACGCCGGACCCACTGACATGGCTATTGTCGAGTCCATTCGCTCAGTCTTGTGTGAGGTTGACCTCGACACTGTGACCAAGAAGCAAGTTCGTGCCCTAGTGGAACAGCGTCTTCAGACCGAGCTTGTTGGTGAGCGGCGAACATTTATGGATCGACAAATCGATCACGAGCTGGAGAACATGTAATTTGGGTCTTAAGGAAATGTGAGATTTGTAGCTGTTTTTATACTCTAATCTTGGGTACATACCTTATACTGGGTTTATACAGTGTCGCAGCATAACCTTTCCTCATTCATGGATAGAGTTGCTGGCGAAGTCAGAGCATGATGGAAATATGGGTGTTCAAAAATGAGGAAGCGAGAATACCGGCAGGCGTTGGATATGATTTTTTTTTAATTACTGGGCAGATATGGGAGTCGTTCCTTGGAAAGCTTTTACTGGTTGATTGTGAAAAATGTTACTGTTTCTTAATGAATGGCAGGCTGGGACCGCTAATGGTTCATATTTCATACTTTTAATGCTACCTACTGTCAAGTCTTTCAACATGTGCTTTGCTTCGCTTTATCCTAAATGACCAAGTACATGACACAGATATCCAATGATATGCGTTTACTTCTTCTTATCCATGTTTCCAACACCCTTCAACCGTAGGTATACATCGGTTCCCCAGCCATATAGACTCTGCACCGCGATGCCGCCGCCAAAATACTCGGCGTACGCCCTACTCAGAGGTAGTCCATATCCCAGACCTGCGATTGAACTACCCCCGGTGCTGGCAGTTGATATGGCACTGAGTCCATCGCCACCATTACCGTCTCCTGGGAAGTCATCCACATCATCGGAGAAAGTGGTGAATGAGTATGACCAGATACTAGGGCTAACCTCTGGTGGAATACCACCACCACGATCGCGAATGCGGATCGTCACTCCGGGGGCGTTCTCGTCGAGAGGGACTATAGCATCGTTATTGGTAATGTTTTGACTATCCTTCAAGGGCTGTCCATCAGCGGCAGGCGAATCAGTGTCTCTAGTCGCTGAATTTGACCAAGATGCTGTTGAAAGGTCTTCTGGCAGGGGAGGTTCTGGTGCGATCGTGACGATTACAGGCTCGTTAGACTTGTTCTCAATTGTCGCACGGAACGCATTTTTGAGAAGTTCAGTAACTATGTACTCAAGGTGCATAGGGACAAATGCGAAAGTGGTGTCTGGCTCGCCATGGACGTATAGAAGAGGCCGCACACCATAACGAAGCTCACATATATCAGCGACGAAGCCAGCACAAGACTCTACTATTTGTGCAGGGCGCAGAGCTGTATCGATGACTCCAATGTACGACGGGTGGTCGGGGCAGGGTGTTGGACTGGCATTGGGGTCGAAGTGCGGCTGAGAACTAAAATGAAGTGCGATATGCTGCTCTGCAATAAGGCGTGTACCAATTCGGGCGCGGAGGTGCTGGTCGAGGAATTTGGTAACCTCTTCGGGAGATATATACCGCCGACATTCGAGGAAGCCCTTGGCGAGGATGGGGATAGTATCCGTATGTGTCGCGACAAGCTCGGCCAGAACATTAGTGAAACGTATCTCGTCCTCGAGTGATGAAATGGGCCGTCCTTCACGGGTCGCATGCCAGTATGGAAGGAGTATGGATAGAGAATGGAGATAATTGTTATATATACGGGAGATGTTGGGGTTCGCAACGACGATGTAGGGGAGATTGCGAAGTGCTTGGATACGATGGGCGAGGCGCACGGGGAGGAGGGAAAGGGCGAAGTTGGCGGATGAGAGGAGAGACTCGGAGGATAGGGGAGGTCGGCCATGTCTGTGAAATGTCAGTTATTGTCAGAAGATGAAGGGTAGTTGGACAAACCTCACGAGGTCTGCGAGACACAGAGGATGTTGGTGTTGTCGAGCAAGGGTCGCAATCTCATCATCCGTTACTTTTGGGGAATGTAAGCTCCGTCTCGTCGCCAACCGATTCCCTATGCTGCTAGAATTCCAATGCGATTGTCTAGGGCCTCTCCATTGAGACAAATGTCGTTGTGTGGTGTGACAGGACCATGACCGAAGCAGAGTAGAGGCAGTAGGCCCTCGTCGCCTAAGTAATCTAGTGGAAGTAGCAATCATTGCAGCATTCTGGCGTGTGTAGTATCGCTTTCTTTTTGCGCACTCCTCGTGGAGTTGATATTGATATTCAAAATATAGAGCCGATCTGTAAATGCAGAGACCGGTAGATGTCCCTGTCCCCGTGGATGACTCTTTACGGTCCGGGGAAAGGTTGAAGTGGAGCTGAGAGTACGGAACAGTAACGGCTTTCAACAGCCGCTTTGAGCGCTTGCGGCCGTCTTATCGCTTATCACACGGCTCTTAATTGCGGGGTGATGTGCTTATCGGCCTGAAGAGCGGGCATACGTCACCGAGTCACTCCCCCGCCAAGCATCATATCGCAGGGTGTCATCTAGATCATCAGAAAGGTTTGGTTGTTGCTATAATGTTTTCTTACAAGTGTATTACGGAACTGCGCGAGTCGTTAAAATAGTGTAGTTCAGGGGCTCTAGAAACATGGTTGATGCAGAGCTCCTCGATAGAAGAAGACAATTTAATGATTATATTCTGTGACGCCAATGCAGCTGAGCTTATGATAGTCTCAGGATGGATATCGTACGCCTCTTTCCGTGCATCACTTCTATCCTGTTCAATTACTGGGTCTTCATCTCGCCATCGGGCTCAACGGTCTTGACATGCTCGTGGCTCTCGAGTGTTTGGATCGCATCGGCGGGGTACTCAACACTGTTATCTTTGTTAACCATCGTCCGAGACTTTTATGTTTACAGGGGAATAGGCAACTTACGCAAAGCCCTTGATGAGGCTGTACTCGTGTGTGATCTTGCCGCCCTGGTCCTTGGCGTGCTGCTTGGCACTATCGGGTGTCAGTTTCGTATTAACGTGAAGTTTATCGAGCTGGAACCTACGACTCGACTTGTTCGTCGGACGCGTCGTCCTTGCAGGTAACCTATTAGAAGTTGTTAGTTGATGGCCAGCCAGGACAATTATGGCAATGATGATGCTTACAATGTAGGAAGGCATGGTGAATTTGGTTGAGTGATGAAAGTGTCGGAAGTGTTGGTATTTTAGGATGGCTGTATATGAAGCTTCTAAGTTTATATGGCTGCGGATGCTGCCACTTATAACCGTTATGAGTCGGGCTGAAGCGTGACCACGACCCATCCTTTACAGCGCAGAGTGCCCTGCTTTTCAGCGTTTCGAAAGCAGGCACACGCAGGACTACGTGTTATAAGTGCGACAGAATCCACTCTCACCACTTGTCAGATACCAATGAATCACCCTCCTTTGCAGCTGCCAATTCCGGTATCTTTCTTGGTGGACAGGCTGCTGTGGTTCTCAACTGTTATAGGGTAAACACAGATCTTATTTCTCGTGGACATGACGCAATCTTAGGGAGCTTGTGTGACACCGGGCAAATATCTGACAGCTATGACGTGGTTGGATCAAGATCAAGTACAGAAGATGATCCCGTTATCTAGATCTCACTTGAGGCTTTTTCTTCGACAGGAGTCTCGAGTAACTAACGTGCGGGTTTGGACAACAGAACAGGACTTGATGTCAGACGTGGCACCGAGGTGAATGTCATGCATAGTATGTACTGGGTCTCGAGATGGACCTTGATGGAGGTTCGTTCTCCAGTCAACGAAGACAAGCCAATATCGCCAAGAGATGGCATAAACAAACAAGAGACTGTAGAAATCCCTCACAGAGCCCATGCAACAGCAAAGCAGGATGTAGCATATCGATCAATTAAGAAGACCCGAAAGATTATTTAGAGATTCTGTATAGGGTAGGCAACATAGGCATGATGCCCCTCATGATCCTGGCGATCCCCCACCTCTAGCCTGAAACCCACTTGTCAGAGACCAGAAGCTCATATTCTGAGGTGAGTGACGTCTATGATCGATAAGTAAACTGGACCAAAATAAGCCTGTGATAAAGCTTATCTGCCTGCAGGTTTAGTCAGTTGGCTACTTGACGCTTTCAAAATTTGATATAGTCACGTGGGCAGTAAGCTGATTAAACATAGCTGAGCGGTCTCGGTGGTAATGCTTATTGCCGGCAATTCTGCGCAAATTATCTGTACCTCTGCTGACAATTGTTGCCGGACTTGTACCATGGGGAGATGATTGTTACCGTGTTGGACTGTTGCAGTCGGGCGACCCTGACTATGGATCGCATTCGTATTCGGGTGCCGAAACTCGTGAGGCCAGGCTCCATTTAATGATTACTACTACTGGTTACAACCAACAAAAAGATTCTGATTGTTCGACAAGTTCTGACTATCATATTCGTAATTGAAAACGAATTTCGCACGGGAATTTTGTCTTGCTGACCACCTCCTCCTAGCGATGAATACTGACTAAACCACACACATATTCCGATCCCTTTACCTGACATCAACACCCAGGCTACCGCCGTATAAGAGAGTGGAATGCTATCACCTAGTTTCAGAACCACGTATTCGTTAGTCTGCGAAAAGATAGCGCAAACTGACACGCTCGTAAACCCGGATATTCCCACGTAAACGAATACGTCGTATCAATAGCGAACCGTTCGTCGGTGTGGGGACTTAGACGATCGAGCTAGGGGCGGTCCCTTGAGATGAGTCTTTGTCAGCGGCCACTGATTGGTTTCGTCCCTGGCCTTGCAGGTTAGATAGGCCAATAGGAACATGAAGTGTCGAAGTGGGTGGGGAGTGTAAGTAACCTCAGGGCTGTCTAAATTTCACAGCAAGGTTGCTGTTACAGTATGGCATCCCATACACACACAGGGAGCAGAGCTGATGGATGGTGTTTATGAATATGCACCCAATGACCATTTTGTGATTTCTACGCCAGTCGACAGGCATTGTCTTTGCATCTCTTACACCCAGTAGATAGACTTACTGGGTAGGGTCTAAGCGACACTGACGTTCAGATCCTCCCCGGGCGTATAGACCCCGGAATCCGCGCGTGACAACATGGGAGTTTGGAGACAAGAAGTTACAGTGTCCTAGAGTGTTCTACATCTTTACCTTTGGTAATGAAGAGAAACGTGGACTATCACGAACTCAAAGACACAAATAAATGCCGATTAGAGAGAAACTCAGACCAAAGTTTCGAGGTATGATTTGGTCAATACCCTTGCCAAAGGCGATACGGACCTGCATTTGACACCTCATACACGACGAGTTGCATTATGGATATTTGCAAAACCGGATGCCCCCGATATAACCATCAAAAGTCCTGGAACGAACAAGCCGCTCAATGGCAGAATATTCAACCATGCAATGGGGATAATGAGGCTGAAGAGGAAACATACGATGAATATCCGTAGTGTCGTCCCGAATATCAGGCTAGGGCCCGCTTAGATCTGCGACGGAAGACGCGGAAGAAAGCGAAAGCGGTAAACGATATAGTTAGGAACTAGGGCTGTCTATTGCGTACATACGATTACGATCAAGGATGGTGGAGCTTCAGAGACAAGCGAACAAGCAAACAAGCAAGGACATTGCGATGGTTGGCCTAGTGTTGGTTTTGATGTAAGTGAATCAAAGGTCACGAGTCGCCATTAAACACAGCAACATCGCAATTGAGAGCAGGGGCAAGCTCACAAGATAGATGGTGGGTGTACTCAGGAACAAATCACTTCAAGTTATCACTCCGGGTAAATGATATATACCTACACGAATACTACGAATAATGCAAAGAAAGTGGTCTGCTTTTCCATTTCCAGTTCCAGAAAGCAAATGCGACAAGCCAACATTAGACCCTTTACGGGATCGTCGGGGCTCGAGGTTCGGAGACTAAACTGTGACAGGCATCTCTACGGTGAAGATTGAATGTGTGAAGCGCCGAAATTGACACCAGGTAAAAGGCAACTTGATATGAGAGACCCAGTGAAAAAAATAAATGGGAGATTGTCATGGAAACGCGCAATCTTCTCGTTGTCACTCTTCATCTTGATATGCAGATCTGAGGGGGTCAATTACTGAACAGCTCATCTATATGCCTTTGGTTAGCTTATTTATCAGCCAAATGGTCATCTTTGACAACTGAAGAAAATGTATTTGAAGTCTCTTGGGGTTGTGTTAATTGAGAGGGCGTATCTTTGGGTGTGGCGCGTAGCCGACCCCCCACCACTCAACTCAACCATGCGCTACTACTCCACCTCGCATCTAATCTGTCTCTCCTCTCACGCCCTGGTCGTCAACAACATCGTTTTGGGACACAAAGCCACAGCAAAGCTTCTAATAGGAACAAAATGCAGTTTGCGATATTCAGAGGACAAATAACAGTAATCAGTCCAGCCATTGGCTTATCCAATGTAGAAATGAACCAACAGTATATCTTTTTACTTTCTCATCTCTTTAATTCTCCGCTCTTAGCGAATTCGCTCCCGTCAATCGTCCACACCCTGTCCCTTGTCCTTGTCTTGTTCGTACCTTGACCTTGAGACCCCAGGGCCCTCTTTTTATTTTTTTCTGTGCCTGTCTCCCTGTATATGACGGGCCAAGCTCTGATTTCATTGATTGACTGGAATCTGTAGACGGGAGGAACCTGCACCATTCAGCCAACAGCCCAGAAGGCTGGACAATTACTAAGGTATCCTTACCTTGGGAAGGGACCTCCTGTATCTGGAAAGAAACATAACCTCCACTTCTCCTACTTTACTTCCTCCTCTCCCCTACCTCACGTCTCCATCCCTTTCCTCTCCTTCATCCTCATACTCCTCCTCAGTCCAAGGAGTACCATTGGTTGTGAGACTCAACAGCCAAACACCACTTTCTAGCTTGGTTTGCGACTTCGAACTCGACTTGCGGCGAGGTTCATTTCACCGACTGAACTGATTCGATTCGTGCCGTCGCATTATCACCGCCTTCAACAAAATGGAAGCCGTTAACGCTACCTCCAGCGGCTTCTCGTCCGTTCTGGCCGGCACCAAATACGCCAATGTCGCTCTCCCTTCTCAGGTCGAATATGTTATCGAGGCTGTTTCTAATGCCGGCGTCTGGACTTGGGTTATCACTTTTATCGCTCTCTGTGTTGCCTATGATCAGAGTATGTTGTTCCGCTGCTGAGTAACCCGAGGCGCATTGCTAACCACAGGTCCTGAATAGTTGCCTACATCATCAGAAAGGGACCTATCGAGGGTCCGGCCATGAAGCTTCCCTTCATCGGCCCATTCCTCGACTCCATGGATCCTCGATTCGACGGTTATCATGCCAAGTGGAGCAGCGGTCCCCTGAGCTGTGTTTCTATCTTCCACAAGTAAGTTTTGGAGGAGCAATCCAGCAATGCGAAACGGTCATACTGACATTGAGTCTAGGTTCGTTGTTATTGCTTCCACTCGTGATATGGCTCGCAAGGTCTTCAACTCTCCCGCCTATGTCAAGCCTACTGTTGTAGACGTTGCCCCTAAGCTTCTTGGACACGACAACTGGGTGTTCCTCGACGGAAAGGCCCACGTTGACTTCCGCAAGGGCCTCAACGGTCTCTTCACCCGCAAGGCCCTCGAGAGCTATCTGCCTGGTCAGGAGGAGGCATACAACATTTACTTCAAGCGTTTCCTCAAGATGACCAAGGATGCCGGCGGCAAGCCTGTTCCCTTCATGCACGAGTTCCGCGAGGTTATGTGTGCTGTCTCTTGCCGTACCTTTGTCGGCCACTACATCTCTGATGAGGCTGTTGCCAAGATTGCCGAGGATTACTACCTCATCACCGCTGCTCTCGAGCTTGTCAACCTCCCCGTTATCCTTCCCTACACCAAATCTTGGTATGGCAAGAAGGCCGCTGATATGGTACTCGCCGAGTTCTCTAAGTGCGCCGCCAAGAGCAAGGTTCGCATGGCCGCTGGTGGTGAAGTCACCTGCATCATGGACGCCTGGGTCCTGTCAATGATCCAGTCTGAGCGCTGGCGCGAGGCCGAGGAGAAGGGCGAGGGACACACCGTCGAGAAGCCCACTCCTCTTCTCCGCATGTTCAACGATTACGAGATCTCCCAGACCATCTTCACCTTCCTCTTTGCTTCCCAGGATGCCACCAGCAGCGCCGCCACTTGGCTCTTCCAGGTTACCGCCCAGCGACCCGATGTCCTTGACCGTGTCCGAGAGGAGAACATCAAGGTCCGCAACGGTGACCCCAACGCCCCTATCACCATGGATCAGCTCGAATCTCTTACCTACACCCGCGCTGTTGTCCGTGAGCTCCTCCGATGGCGCCCTCCTGTCATCATGGTTCCCTACGTCACCAAGAAGGCCTTCCCCCTGACCGAAAACTACACCGTTCCCAAGGGTAAGTTGAGAAACATCCCAACTTGATTTTTGTTGACCGTGAAACTGATTATAAACCTCCCTACAGGCTCAATGTTGATTCCTACCACTTTCATGGCTCTCCACGACCCCGAGGTGTACGACAACCCCAGCCACTTCGACCCCGAGCGATACTACAGCGGTGATGCTGAGGAGAAGGGTTCCAAGAACTACTTGGTGTTCGGTACTGGACCTCACTACTGCCTCGGACAGGTGTACGCTCAACTGAACCTGGCTCTCATGATCGGAAAGGCTTCAGTTATGCTTGACTGGAAGCACCACGCCACACCCAAGTCTGAGGAGATCAAGGTCTTTGCCACCATCTTCCCCATGGTATGTGCTCGGCACTCGACAATATAATGTAACGATGACTGACTTTGATACAGGATGATTGCCCCCTTACCTTTGAGGAGAGGAAGTGGTAAACGGTAGTAGATATTTGGTTAACACCAAATTCAGTACCGACCTGTCGACCATAATTTTGGTGTCCCTGATGCAGCGGTGTGTACGCACCTAAAGGGTATCTAATGAGGGAAGCCGAGATAATGGTCGAGGAAGATGGCTGTGCAAGGCTCAAGCTTCCATTGGAAAAAAGCAAATATTGACATATCAATAGTTGTATGAAAAGTCTCTGAGATGAAGCCTGAAGAGCCAGAAAGCAGCTCAACGTGGACGAAAAGAACAGTCATGATGGATATCAGTTTTAATACCTATTCTCGGTGTATATAGTTGGCTCCCCGAGGGCATTTGGGACCGCAAGGTCATAGAGATGATTGCCATGATTGGGAAATGGCATTTGGACAGCGAATAACAAAAGAGTTCAAAACCGACCATCGAGCTAAGTGAAGTGACTTGACAATGGTTTCAACTATGTCAGCACGAAGGATTCATGATGACCAAACAGTCTGTTCTAAGCTTAGCTGGTGTGTTTAACTCCATTCGTAAACAATAACATTTCTAGGGCTTGGATATTGAGCATAATACTTTATAATACTTGAAACATCTGTCGATTTTATCAAGTTCAATTGTCAAGCTTGTTATTCTTGTCCTTCCATGGTATTCATTTCATCCATGTCTTGCATCATCCCAGCCCCAGCTTCTTAGTCAGTCACCTTAGCTCGGTACAGTCCACGATTCGCCTCGAACCTCAATTCAAACTTTCCACCTCGATCAATATACTCCAAGTAATACGCCCCTCGATAACTCACCAAAATGGCGTCCCGCCGCGCACTCTTCTCTCCAGCTTTGCGCGCATCCGCCGCCATCCAATCCCCCAGGCCAATCTTTATAATCGCAGCTCGCTCGGCAAGCCCCTCGCTAACATGCCGAGCTATTGCGCCCTTTTCAAGCTCAACTCGAAGCTATTCTGTCAAAACCACAACCAAAGGCAAAGCTCAACCGAAACCTGAAGATGGCCCACCGGAGCCTAAGGCATGGAACTTTGAAGATATAACGAAACACCTTGAAAAGAAAGACAAGGGCAACGTAGTGCTTGTCGGTACGTTCACCTCTTAAGCTTAAATGTTCTATGTAATGGAGTTAACGAGCGCAATAGATGTCCGAGAACCGGGCGAGCTTTTCGAGACGGGCAAGATTCCCGGTGCGATCAATATTCCCATCACAACAGCAGCACAGAGCTTCCATATCCCCGGGGATGATTTCGAGGACATGTACGGCTTCAAGAGGCCCGGGAAGGACCAAGAGCTCGTGTTCTACTGCAAGGCAGGCGTGCGTGCAAGGGCGGCTGCACAACTGGCTCAGCATGCTGGTTGGGAGAAGATTGGCGACTATTCTGGTAGCTGGCTAGACTGGGCTGCGCATAATGGGCCAGTTGAGAAGGTCAAGAAGCCAAATTGAATAGACCGAGCATGATGGAATACAGACAGGGGAAAATGCTGGTCAAATAAAAGCGCCTTCTAACTTATTATACAAACAATTCCCAAAGATCTGTTTCCCCAGACTCCTTTTGGTCATACCTCAATTGTAATTGAGGCCTAAGAATACACATTCTTTACACGCGTCATTCAATTCCTAATAATCCATCTCATCTTTCTAATCAATTTGTTGCTACCACCTCTTAGAACATACGACTACCCTTACCCTCGTCTGGTTTGCTCGCTACGGGGCTACCGTGGGCAAAGAAGAGGATCTTGATCGCAAGCGCCAGACCGGCGTGCAGCAACACCACAACGACCAACAGGACCTTGCTGACCTGACGATCTGTAGCGCTGAGCACGGGGTAAAGGTTTCGCAGCAAAAACGCGACCGAGATTCCGAAGCCAACACCAACAAAGACCCAGTTGAGGATAGAGATAGGCGACGAGCTGATAAGAGCAACGGGGATCCAAATCAGGTTGGAGTAGCCGTACAGAGCCCAGCATTCGAGTAGGTTGGCGGATTCGCTGCCGAAGTAACGGAGGGCGAGGAAGAGAGCCATTGGGATGAAGAGAGTGTAGCCGTAGATAAGGCCAGCAGCTCCTATTTGTCATGTTAGTACACAGCCTCTGGACAGCTTTACAGTAAACATACCACTTAGCAGCTTGAAATCATAGAGGAATGGCCCCTTGCCCGTATCAGACATATACTGGCTAATAGTACCGCCCAAGAAAAGAATCAAGATAACCGTTGTGGCGATCCAGAACGGTCCATAGAGATCAGGGTTGCCCTCTAAAACATCGAGGAAGTTGGCTCTGGGAAACAGAGCAGCCCAGCAACGGGACAGAACAGCTGAAGTATCGACATCGAAGAATTGCGCATAAAAGCTCAAGCTCCAGAGAAAGCGCTTGGAAGAGCCAGAGCCGCTTGAGGCCGTGGCTGGAGGAGGAAGACCGCTGCCGCCGGAGGGAGGCTTGCGGGTGTTGGGGTTTGTATCGTTGAAGTTGGACGTGTGGAATTCGAGGTCTTCTTGGAGATCGGTGTGCCCTAGATCGCCCTGAGTGCCATGTTAGTTTGGTCAAAGAGAATATGTGTCAAGGTGTTGAGTGTTGTAGCTATGAGCTTGGCATAGGTAGCTAGAGGGGCATGGCGTACCTCATCGTCAACGTCGACGACGGCGTCGTAACCGGAACCAGACATTGTGAAAGCTGCGTATTTCTCTTATTATAGCTTTGAAAGGATATAAAGAGCGACTCGGTTGCAGTTGGCGATGTGTGGGTGAAAAATGAACAGCAGCGATAGTGTCACAAGGGAGAGTAAAGTCGAGGTACTGCTACTGGTCGCTGTCAGCTTCTAATTGGGACAGTTTGGCAGTTGTCGTAATTCAGGAGCGCGCAGCGTGTTAAGCTCGGGGCCGGGGTTTAACCGGCGCTTCATGATTGTCGGTTTTGGTCTTATCGAGCTCAGGGCATGATTATCAGTGGATCTACCATTGTAAAGAGCTGATGAAACAACTTGGTAAGCCACCGCAAGGGAGATTTACTGAATCAAAGATAAATGTCAAGGAGTTACGTTTATAAGAAATCCTTGCTGAGCACATGAGTTCTTGGTTTTCAAGCTTGTTATCATCATGGCCGAACCCCATTCTCCCATCCATATCCAAAGATTCCCCACAGTCACTAATTTCCATTGCACAAACACATTCGAAGCGTGAATGCTTTTATTTCTTTTGAAGGGGTCTGGCCGGGACACCTCGCGGCACGGCACATCGTCAATATGGGCATCATCTAGAATGTATTGCCTGAGCTGCACATGCTAATGTAAGAAAACCAGCCTCGTGTGAACAAAAGAAAAGAAGCTCTCCTCTGTCCTTGCCATCGACCCCCAAATGCCAAATCCCAGACGCCACATCCATGAAGTAATCGTTTATTTGAGCTTCTTCTTGGGTCGGAGCTGGTTAGTGTGTCCACACTTGCGCTTGCGGCAGTTGGTGGCACGGGGGGGGAGACGAGCCTGTTGATGTTGGTTAGAATCCGATGCGTTCGAGGTGAGAGATTCGACATACGTAGCACTTGCGGCAGATCATCTTGTCGCAGTTGAACTTGGAGGCAAGGGCCTTGAGCGAGGGCTCAATGATACCACCACGGAGACGGAGGACGAGGTGGAGGGTGGACTCCTGTATAATGCGTAAGCGTATGTTCCCATCATTTCCCCAATCATCTTCCCGCGGACGCAGCCGCATTTCGAATCCCACGCACCTTCTGGATGTTGTAGTCGGAGAGAGTTCGGCCATCCTCGAGCTGCTTACCAGCGAAGATCAATCGCTGTTGGTCCGGGGGGATGCCCTCCTTGTCCTGGATCTTGGACTTGACATTGTCGATGGTGTCGGAGGACTCGACCTCGAGGGTGATGGTCTTGCCCGTCAGGGTCTTCACGAAACTGAGCGGTTCTGTTAGTACACAGCGGAAAGAGGCGATTTTGTCGATTTTTCGGAATCGGTGGGCTCGAGCTTACATCTGCACTACATGGAGAGTCAGTAATTACGCCTATTGAGATTATTGCGGCTATAGTTAGGGGTATACTCACTCTTGACTGATTTTTGTGACGTGACGATGTGAGGATTAGAAAGCCGGGCTTCTTTCTGCGCGCAATATTGGTGGGGCGAACAAGTTCAAACGAAGGGAAGGAAAGCCCTAAGGTCGGAGATGGTCACGTGGGCTCCTGCACACCAATTCGGGCGTTTTTGTGAGACGAGGGGAGTGGATCCAGCACTCATGATATCATGCCCTCTTTGGCTGTGATATTGATAGCTTAGATGCAAGTCAAAAAAAAAATATGGTATCATTAACTGTGTTGATTCACGGTTAAATAATGCCTTCTTCCTCTTTGCGCCTCTCCAATTGCCAAGCGATTATCTTCTGCTCCAACATATAAACTGCTTGCACTATTTCATCCAGCGACAAGCCCGATATATGACCTTGACAATTGATTAGCCAGAGAGATTCCAAGATTTAGATATCATAACTTACCAGCAGCTTCGTACAACGCCTGCGCTGTTTCTGTTAGGTCCTCAACTGAACGGAATGCTTCATAGGTTGGCTCTGACAGGGTCTCCTCGCCTTGCTCTGACCCCTCTTCTCCAGTAACTGTAATTGCTAGACCAAGGATTCTCCTCATCTTGTGGTCATTATCTTGTTCAGTGTTTTCCATTTGGGGAGTCTCTGGAGGAGGTGCGTCCTCTGATGGGAAGAACCTGGTGATTCCCGAATCATCTATGAAACATTAGTATTGTTGATGATGTACTGCAATAAACTCACTCTTCCTGTCGATCGTACTCGCAATATGAGCAAAGTATTGGCCGAGTTCCTCGGTTGTCATCGAAGTAACTTGGTCCACAGTGACTTTATCGAAGCCGGGGTCTTTCCTAGATGTTTGAGACGCCGCTATTGATTCTTGGATGCTCTTGGCCCACATTGTCCAGTTGAACCTTATACTCTGCTCTACGCCAGCGGCTTGAAGTAAAGGGGAGTGTTGTCCCAGTGGAAAACATAATTTTGCTGCAACTACAATGGTGGAGATGAGCAGGATCTCAGGATAGTCAATATGAAAGCGCCGTGGCTGTTCAATAGGTAAATGGAAAGAGAACTTCATGACTGAGAGTATGCTTCTTGCTGTGATGAGTGTATCGACTGAGAAAGTCAGGATAAGAGACGTCGAGATCGTGAGAGTACTCACCTGGTAATGTGAGCTGCCTAACAAAGTGGACACTAGTTGGTGTATCATTGATAGCAGGAAATATCATTCCATAGTTGTAATGATATGAGAGAGCGAGATCTAGCACAGCATTGTGCAGGTCAATACCCTTAAGAGACGAGCGAAGGGGTAGTTTGAGGGCTCTTGTGTAAGCAGAGGGCAATCGATCTTGCATTTCTTGGGGGAGATCGTAGTACTGACTTCTATTAGCTCGTTGGCTATACTCTGAAAGGCTGTCTGTCTTACTGATCGTTTATAAGGCATTCGTCCAGAATTGGACCAGACACAAAGTTCCCCGATCGCCGTAGGTATCCTCAGCAACAAGCACCCAAGATAGCACAAGGCCAGGGTATCAATCATCCTCGGCACCGGCCAATCTGGATTATCCTCTGGATTCCAGCTACGCGCTCTCGTGCCCTGCTTCTTCGGCGTGTCGTCCTTCTCTGTGATCGTAGGCTGCGAGCTAAATATTGCGAGGCCATCACCAGTTTGCTGTGTTTCCTCCTCAGCCACAAGCGCTCCAGAGCCTCGAATGCGAAGATCCCACAGATCACGCACCACAGTCTCAAGCTCCTCTCGGTGACCTTTGCTCTGAACGAGCCAAAGGAGCTGCCTTCTCAACACCAGCTGCAGACATTCGAGAAAGAGATTCTTGCCTGCTTGGCCTGTGAGATGCCGTAGCTCTTTTTCCTTGACCTCCTTGTCTTTCTTTGTCTTTTTACCAAGCTGACCGGCATCGACATCATCACCGATATCAAATTGAATAAAGCCCTATCGAGTATCAGCCGAAGGTTCTTGCGAATATAGCGCCAGACGCACCTCAACTTGATGTCCGTTGGAGCAGAAGCGTAGACCATTCTCCAAGTACCATCTTCGAGCACCACATTCTGGACATCTTTCCCCACGGGGGAATTTGCGAAGGTCTCGCCTCTCATCCATGATTTTTACTAATCAAAGCATTTCAAATGCGTTGTCGTTGTTTTCAAAACCGCTGGCTTATCAAGCTCTGTTGTGATGGTTTTGCGACAGGCAAAAAAAAGTGGTCACAAAAGCTAAATAGATGAGGCCTGATGTACTCTCTGTCGCAAGCGAAAGCATCAGCATCGAATATAATGATAGCTATACCTACAAATTTGGACTTGATTATTCTTTATTTACGTACTCTTTTTGCGTTACTGGAATTATGTGACAATCAATGCCAGCTTGTACTATAGGTCTGAACATACGTTGAGCGGACTAATAATCCCTTGTCCTACGCAAAGTATGCTGTATTAAGCAAATGTCACCATGGCGTCCAACAGTTTATGCACTTCACATCACTCCATCAATGTCCAAGTATTTATGATCAACTCCAAAGCTCTCCCATTTTTTCTTCATAAAATTGCCGCTACGTATCGTGACATGATGGCATGTGCAGCGTGTGAGCTAGGAACAAAGGAAAACATTTTTTGAGCACGAGGCTCGAGTGCTAAGAATTGCCGTATATCATAACCGGCAGGCAATCCTGTCCAGATAGAGCCCTTCTGCGCAATGCCCAATCCATGGCCCATGAATATTGATGCGCCAAATATTCATCAAAACAAAAATCCCCAGTCCAGATCATTTTTCAATGCAGAACGTCAGGGGCCAAGTGCCATTCAAAGGAGGGTGCGGATCAAAGGTTAGACGATTTAACCCTGGTTGGGGGCCTCCTTGGCTTCCATGGCGCACTCCTCGCCCATGGAGGTGAGAACAATAACGTCTAAGAGGTATGGTTAGAGAATTGGTCAAAAAAAAAAAAGGAACACAGGAGCTACTCACTGGTGTCCTTCTCCTCCTCCTTGAAGAGCTTGGTGATCTTCTGACCAACCTCGTTGTCGGGAAGAGGGACATCGTCCTTGGTGTCACCGTCATCGGTCATCAGGGAGAGGAAACCGTCGTCGGAGATATCGAGCTTGAATGCATGTTAGTCGAACTGGTGGCGGATATGACCGGGGGGTAAGCTCTTTAGAAGAGAGGGGTTGGTTGTTCCTCTGTGGAGCGGGGCAAGGGTTCACACACCAGCTGGTACTCGCGGCGAGAGACGTTGGGGACGTCCATGTTGTGAGTAGAGGGAGAAAGATCCTCGTACTTCTTGCCAGTGAAGATATCAGTAGCGACGAGATGGACCTTGGCGTGACCGTGCTTTCCGGTCTTGGAGGTGGACATGTCGACGATCTTGCAAGGGCGGTTCTTGATCACAACGAAACCGTTCTTACGCAGAGCAGAGCACTGCATAGGGTAGGTGAGAGAGGCACCGGCATCGGCCGAATCGAAGGTCATCTCATGCTGTACCGAGGAGAGAAAGACAATTAGCAAAATTCTTGATCAAGATGAGCATATTGTGATAGAGATGGCTTTTTTTAATGATTTGTGAAGCTCAAATCAATCAATAATTCAGATGGGCAGTATTGTATCGTGGGGCATAGGTCACAATGCGGGGTGTCAATCTCCAGGCGAAAAATGGGCGCAAGGGCAGATTTCGTGGGCGCGTGCGCTTGGAACTCGACAGAGGTAGCAGCAGAAGCAGGTAAACTCACCTCAGCATCGTTGGGGGCGGCCATTTTGACGGTATTGACAAGAAGTCGAGGTCTTTGAGGAGAAAGGAGTGAGGTTGAGGAGGAGAGAAGAAAAAAAAGCTGAGAGTGGTGCTTAATAGTGGGATGGAGAAGGGAAGAAGGAGGAAAGGGCCAAACTCGGAAAAAGAGATGGAGGGGGCAAAGAAAAAGGTGCGAGGCCCTCGACAAGTTTTTTTTCTCAAGTCTTTGATTGGGTGTAATTGGGCGTAGCAGTGGACACTTTTTTTTTTCAGGCTGTGATTCTTACTTATTAGGTCCTGTGGATGGACGGACGCTACCGGTGGATAGAAATTAATAAGAGCCCAGGCGGTTTTAGCTCTCGTGAAGCTTGAGTGTACATTATTAACCAAGGAGCCCAGCCGCCTTTGTCGTTTGTTTCCAGTGGCCAAGAGGGGCTCAGAGCACAGTCCCATCTCGACAGACCCTCGACTTTGCCCCTCGCCCGTACTCGACCCCTCTTCTCCCACCTGCAGTACAGTACAGTACAATACAGTACCAGCGGAGGGGTCGTTTAGGTTGCTCAAGGTACCTTGCCTTACACTCCACCCTTCAACACTTACAAGAAGACACTCTTCAGGAATATATACCTACTCTTCACCAATGAACGTCATTCACATCCTGGCCTTTCGCTCTATGGAAATGGCTACTGCTCCTTTCGCAAGGACCGCAGCCTTTAGACTGAAGCCAGCAGCTACTTTTTCTTGACGGATTTCTACCAATGAGCCAGAATCAAGCGGAGGTATTCATCGTGGGATAAACGAATATGGAGAAAAGGCCTGGCTTGACTGTGCTTTCCCTGTACTCTTATCCATGGCTTTCCATCCCCTAGATATTGTCTGCAATGGACAGTCCACCACAGGGATATGAGCTGCTGCGCGTCAACAACCACAACAGTCGTTTCATAACTCTACATTGTCGCCGTCTGTCTGAACAGCACAATGAAGAACTATTCGCATTGGTAAGAGCCTCAGTAAGTGGGTGGAACTTTCAATAGGCTGACCTCCACTACTAGTACCGCGATCCGGACAAGGACCATCCAGTCGCGATTCAAATCGGCTTCTATATGCCACAATACATATATACTGCTATTATGTCGCTACTTAATGAAAGTAAATAAAACATGGTCAAGAAGACACTGGACGCGAAATACCCCCATATGCCTAGAGAAGACAGGTCTGTCCTGCTTCAACAATTCTTAAACCAAACGCACAAGAAGCACGAATTCAAGCCATTCAAAATAGTGAAGTACATTCGTCAGTATGTTCGCTAGCATGTGCTTTATAGACATACGAACTTCAGTGAGGGCTGGAATAAAGACGATGATGAACAAATGGAGCAAGCCAAGTCGAAACGGAGATTAATTATGGCAAAATGGGAAAGGAAACAGACAGACCTGTACCGATAATGTATGTTACCTGATGTATTATCAGATTTTAAACACTTCCGTCTGCTGCAAAAAAAAAAAAAAACACCAAACGGGGTGGAGCGGAGGCCACCAAAGATTGAAAGTGTCAATCGATGGCAGCTTTAGGTTATCGCTTTGACGATCAGTCACCTCAGCAAAGGCTCTAGAAGGCGGGGTCAACACAGAGTTAACATGGCTCCGACCAGTAACAAGCCAGAATTTTATTTTTATTCCAGCTCGAATATTCAAGTTAAGACCGAAGTTACAGTCTCTACCAACAGAACAGAACTCAAAGCAATGTGGCACAGAGGTCACGAGGGTCATGCGGCGTCAATAATGTGTCAAGTCTACCGGGGGCACTGATGCTAACCTCAGGACTCAATGGTTGAAATGCAGCTGCTCACGCGGGGAGCAATCCATCATGTGTTTTCCGTCCTTGGTTCCAGGTTCCCCTCTCAAATCCGAGGTGGCCATTGGTGCCCAAAACCTGTGTGTCTCAGCAAAAAAATGGCCTTGGTGGACTGCAAGCAACTCTTGCAAGCATGGAGCAGGGCATGGATATCGATCGTACAGTACAGTGAAAGCAACCACATTTTACATTGCCACAACAAGGACTTGCTTGCCGAGTGCTACTTAGGTATTATGTGAGCCATAAGTACCCGCCTGCAAGCTGCAGCTTTATCCATTCTTCCATTGTTTGCTCCTCTGTGGCACTTTGATACGAAGACTAGCTCCGGAGTTTGTCTTTTGTATTGTAGGGGCTTTTCAACTCTTCCAACACAATAAACCAGAAGCCAGATATAGACTTTGGTTCGTGCCTCATTCCTTTTACTCTAAACCTTGAGGTAGGGATCAATTTCCAGACCGTTATAATTTATTTATAGTCTTTTTATGTTCCTCTAATGTTTCCTTCCATGGTGGTTGAAGTTTCGATGTGGCGGGTTTACAATTAACCCACCGGTTATCGGCCGGCCGAGATCCTCCATAATTCCCAATATGGAAAAGAGCTCCACACAGCCACACAAGGCTGAAATTAATGTGCCCCCAGACTCATACGTCCAATCAACTTCCACTTGGCATCTACAATTCTATGGCTGTCAACAGCCTCGCGTTGCAAGCTGGCCAAGCTGACCCTTTTGCGCCCAGCTCAGCTTCGCTATTAGCTCAACAACGACTATCCACCGACGCTTTCGAAATCGACGACTATTACCATGATATTGCCTATGGCTCTCGAATCCACAGATTAATCTTTAAACCCCGAATTCTCTTACTGTCGTCCTTCTGTCGGCATGTGGCTCGACCGATTGGCGGGAGGTCCGGCCAGCAGCCCTGGACCCTCGACGCCTCAGCCCGGCGGCAGAGTATATCCCAAGAGAACTTCGAGCACACTAAGTCCATATGTCACCTCTCAGCGCCCAGGGATCTCTCCTCGCGGTTCCTCGCTCTCACTCGTTTCCAACGATTCTTCATCCTCACTTCTATCTTCTTCGCGAAGGCCGAACGGTTCCAACTTGAGGCAGGCCTCAACGATCGAAACGGGACCTGATTCTCTCGAGGTGCTAGAGACATTGCTGGCAGGTTTCTCGAATGATCGCGACCAGACCGACAAGAAATTTACCATAAATAAAGACGATATTAGCTTCGAGGCTGAGTTCGGAGGGCTATCATTAAGGGAGCTTGCTACATCGGAACCTCCCGATACGACCACAATCAGTAACCGGAAGCCAAAGACGGCAGAAGAGAGTCAGTGCAACGCATACATGCGGTTTGATTTCACGACTAACATATTTCAGGCGAGAATGATAGAACCAAACTCGAAGATCTTCACCGATCGATAGAAGCATGTGATGATGTCCTCAATTCCGTTGAGATCAACCTTGCCAACTTTCGCAACGACCTTGCTATGGTATCTGCAGACATTGAATCTTTACAAACCCGATCAACAGCCTTGAATAGGAGATTGGAAAACCGGAAACAAGTTGAAAAGGCACTGGGCCCCCTGGTCGAGGAGCTAAGCTTACCCCCTGAAGTTATCTCCAAGATCTCTGAGGGGCATATCGACGAGACATGGGCCAAGATGCTTGCCGAACTGGATCGCAGGTCGACCTTGTTCAAGAAGAAGTCCGAAACCCAAACTAGTAATGCAGCAAAGGATCTCGAGCCAATTCTCGAGAAGCTCACTTTCAAGGTACGCGTCCTTTGCTAGATAGTGTTGGGGCGTGAACTAACTCTACCAGGCAATTGAGCGCATTCGAGATTTCATCGTGGCTCAGATAAAAGCACTGCGATCACCGCATATCAATGCGCAAATTATCCAACAACAAAATTTCCTTCGATTCAAGGACCTTTACACCTTCCTACACAAACACCATCCAACTCTTGCCAATGAGATCGCCCTCGCATACATGAACACCATGCGCTGGTACTATCTGAACCAGTTCTCCCGGTATGAGAAGGCTCTTGGGAAAATTAAGCTTCACATTCTAGACAAGAACGATGCTCTTGGTCACGAGGATGTAACCCGCAAGGCTACTGTTCTTTCGAGCAACCGAGCACCAGGGCCTCCTCATGATGCGTTTAACCTTGGACGACGCATTGATCTTCTCAAGACCAACAACCAAGCCGCCCTCTCTTCATATCTCGCCGAAGAAGACCAAACAACTCATTACCTCGAAGTACCCTTCCGCAACTTCAATCTCGCACTCATCGACAATGCTACGGCAGAATACACCTTCATGGCCACCTTTTTCTCTCCCGCTCTCTCTTATAGTCAGATCTCAAAGAACTTTAACTATGTCTTTGAGGCTACCTTTGAGCTCGGCAGGACCCTTTCCAAGACGCTCATCGGGGAAACGTACGATGCTCTCGGTCTACTCCTTTGTATCAGGTTGAACCAGCACTTTGCCTTTGAGCTCCAGCGCCGTAAGGTCCCTGCTGTGGATGGTTACATCAACGCCACAACCATGCTCCTATGGCCACGTCTTCAGGTCATAATGGATCGTCACTGCGACTCTGTACGCCATCTCACCAATGCTGTGCCTGCCAAACCGAGCCGCGCCGAGGCTGCTAAACTATCTGCGGCACCTCATGTCGTGACCCAGCGTTTCGGGCAGCTGTTACACGGCTTCTTGGCCCTCAGCACCGATGCCGGCGACGACGAACCTGTTGTGTCCAGCGTGCGCCGCTTGCGTTCCGAAGTCGAGACCTTCCTGACTCGTCATGCCGAGCTCTTCGGCGACAAGCGCAAGAGCGGGCGCTTCTTGTATAACAACTACTCACTTATTCTTACCATCATCAGCGATGCAAACGGCAAGCTTGCTGATGAGCAGCAGGAGCATTTCGAAAAGTTGAAAACTCAGTACCAGGAGACGTCGTAGAAGAGCACCTCATCTGGATACGAAATTGTTGGGAAACAGAAGGGTTAATTCATGGGAAAGTAGTGCATGCTCGAGTTTTCCATTTGGGTGTGTGACTATATGTACATTTCTTTTGCATGGCGTTTCGGTGAAGGTCATATATGGGTCTTGTTGCCCAACAGAGCTTTGAACAAACAAAATGTTATCTATGTCATTCCATCTGCCAAATTTTATAACAATCATGCTTGTCTTAAGCAATCTACCTAAAAACTCACCGCGCGGGCGGAGGGTAGCGTCTATCGGGAGAAAAATGAAGCAATACGGTGAACGAGACTTGGGTTGCGGCGAAGGTAGAAAGCCAGGGCTCCCACAACAAGAGCCATTCCAACAGTCTTCACTGGACGGCGGTAACGCCAGAGGGCCAATTTGATACGATCCTGCATTTCTTGCCAATGAAGTTCATTGACCTGCTTCTCAAAAAGCTCTGAGCCCTCTTCCATGCTCTGTTTCGCGCAGGCTTCGATATCCCGGGCTGTCTTGAGAGCGCTGAACTTGGATATGCGTCGCCAGTAGCTTAGAGTCTCAGGAGGATGCTGCTTAAAGAGGGCAGCTGATTTTATGATGAGCTCATCCAGATCCATTTTTGTTGGTACCTTGCCTAAGATGATGTGCAGCATATCGGGTTCGTCTATCTCAAAGATCTCATTTCGACGGTCAAGGATGATCTGCGCGAACACATAGACGGTAAAAACTGGCTCACGGGCTAGGAAGACATCGAACAGTCTGGCGATGTCTTGATAGGCCTCGATGTTATGGGCATACATGGTCAGGGTTCCCGCTAAAGCATAGAAGGGTTCAACACCTGCGAGATGCCGTCGGAGCTTGGGATCAGCAGCGTGCAGGATGTCTGGTAGGAGACGGAGCTGAGCGGTGGTCGGCCCAAAGCTAGGCAGCATAAAGTCACGTATCCTCAGGACGGATAGGCGCGCGAGAACACGAGCTCTCCATGCTGGCGCCAGCACCAGCAGCAGAACCTGGGAGATGTCGTGGTAGCCCTGGAAGTAGCACAGATAAGGGTAACGACGTAGGACCTCGGTGATGAGGGAAGAGAGCTCTAACTTGCGGAGATTAAGCTCTGCGTCGGACTGATCTGGCACTGCATTAGCTCTCACGATATCTTGGAAGTAGGGAAGGTTGAGTAATACTGTTTGGGTAGTAGATGAATGAGCGATTGACGTCAAGCTGAACCTGATCTTCATCTCGATGACGGGGCAATTGCTTCCATTCATCGGAATGTTCTTCAGCCGATGCAAGACCGAGATCCTCCTTTCCCTCAGAGGGAGTATCGAGACCTAGCAAAATGGGCCCTGCCAGATGGTGTTAGTCAATGGACCGGGTGTAGACACGGGAGCAACGTACAAGCTTGTCTTCGTAGAGTATCTGACAGGAATCCACCGTGGGTTTCTGCTAGGGACCTGAGACGACTAAGGTCTCTCCATTTGCATGCTTCGATAATATCTGCAGCTTTAGGATGAGATAATATGTCGGGTTCCTGGGAGACATCTGTGTTGGTGTTGGCATTGATGCTGCTGGTGCGACTGACCGACAATGGCGAGTTCTTGCCGTTATCGCACGGACTATCCATGGCTGATTCAATAGACCGAAAAAAGTAAGTTGAAATGGGGGTGCAATAAAAAAACACCGATGAGAAGGGATAGATAGTATCAGATGGAGAGACCTGCCATGGCCAACCTTGAGGAGACCATTCAGCTCAGAAACAGAACAACTAATTTGTTCTTGTTCCCTTGCTAGCCCCTGATGATCCTATTGGTCAACTGTTTTGTTGTCTTGTTCCTGATGATGATTGTGTCGCAAGGGAGTTGCGGTGGTGATTCGTGTCACTTGATGGATGAAGGTTATAGTGTAGAGTTGCTTTGCTGTACCTAAAGTTGATCCCTGTTTGGCTCACCTGAGGTTGGATTGATTCAGATTCGATGCAGAGCTAGGGGCATTGTACCCACTCTAACCACCCTAGACTTGAGGAACATCCCCCACGTTTGCTTTTATTCGTTGATAGATTAGCAGCTGGCCATCCTTGTAATCTGTTATTTCTTTTTGCTCATTTGCTTCATTCAATGTTATTGCTTGGAAGATTCTGTACTCGTGGTTTGCATACTATGAACAATGTTTGTCCTAACAATCCTCTCTCATCCTGTTTTGTGATTCCCAACATGGAGACCTCAGAAACGCAGAAAGCTACAGCACGAGCCGCAACTTCAATGTGACTTGACAAACATTATCTTCTCATTCTGTGACGGTCGATAATTATACATCAAGCTTCAGTCTCGATCAGGCCAAGACATGGCACAGAGGACTGTTCAGTAGACCAACTGATATGATAGGTTGGGATATGCAGCAGTCTAAGACATGCAGCTGTCTGCAGCCTTCAATCTTGACATAAATGCCTACTCTCACTAGTTTTCAGCCCTTAATATGAGTATCCATGACATGCTTTTGTATTCCCATGCGAACGATTTTGGTGTGATATAAAGGCTATCAATTATGAACTTAAAACTGTCTGAGACAGCGTATCACAAGTACTAACTACCTACTAACGCACCTGACAAGACATGGCAATTTTTGTATCTTGGCCGTACCAACAAATCCCGTTTCTGTAACTGGGTTTATTGCTTGGTTTGTATCGTACCCTTCGTTGCTATATAGGGTCAATGCCAACAGAACGTATAAGGTGTTCCAGGAAAAGGATATGTACGGAACACGCGCCCGCCAGCCTACCTACCAGATGAAAGGCCCTAACAAAGTCAAGAATCGGATCAGAAAGTCTCCGAAAACAGCTTGGCATAACTGACAGGTCGTGTTCTACACATATTTGAATGAGATGTGACAGCTGGCAGAGGCAAATAACTTCGTCTGGAGCTAGGAACAAACATTGACTCACACCAGTTGTGGTGGCCTCAATGTCAAGCCTCCAACTCGAGTCATCCACTACCGGTATGGAAGACTTTAGCTCGGGACTTTTCTTTAGCCCTGGAGTGGAGTTGATGATTGAAGCATTGAATCAGTGCTGTGTAGTATGACCACAGGGACGATGGTGCAAATGCACAAATCCTTGCTCAGATCAGTCCCACTAGCCCACCTTAAGCTTAGATTCAGTAAGCTGAAGGTAGCTACTGTAACTGAATTATGAGGGGAAAGACTCAGGTGTTTGTGATTGTATGGGTTATCTTGTTAGGCTTCTAACTAGCTTAAGCTTTTTACTCCGTCGATCTTGATCCAAAGTGGTTGATATACACGACAGACGACATTGTCTTCACATACGAGGTAATTTGATGACTCCCATGATATGAGGACTGTGATTGGGGCTGTAGTGCAGGAAAAACATCACCCGCCTTTGAGAATGCAAAGGTGTTCAAGAATGGGTTTCATTCTCGATCCAGATTCGAGGTACCTCATATCTACAGATGCCGAGACCTCTTTAGAACAGGATCAAAAAAGCACAGAGCCACCCACTAGGCTGGCTGATCAAGCGCCACGGTGATTGTATTGTTGCCCACTAAGACGCAGGCCGGCTGTTCCAAGTCGGTGTGGCAAAATGGCAGAAGGGCATACTCTGTGTCGCAAGTGATGAGGGCAGCAAAAGAAAGGAAAGAAAAGGGACGAAAGCTAAGACACTTGGCTGGTCCAGGCTCGGTCTATGGCGGCTAGCATTCCCACAATCGTTCTCTGGAAGGATTTGCTGGTCAAGAGCCGGCAAGGGTGAGAATGTGAATATAATTATGCTGTTAATTGAATGAAGCAAAGTCTCATGTGCCAGACCGGGTTGTCTGTGGTCCATCTTCAAGAAGCCCGGCTAGCTTCCTCACTAGTCGATCTGTAGGAAATGACGAGCTGACAAGAAAGATAGTCGAGATAGCGTATCCCCTAAATTAGTTAACCGCGAGTTCCTATACGTAACCCGGAGAGCGGCATCCATAAGACTTCAATTGCAACACAACAAATAAGCCGGTGTGAGCTCGACAGCCAACCATGTGAGGTGTGGTTGAAACCCGTTTGACCTAAGAAGAGCCGCTCGAGTTACCGACCCCCTGGTTCTTGCCTCTTAGAGAGATTCGAAGTTCTGTTAAGAAACGAGTTGATCGGTGGCTGACAAACATGTCGTAATTTCCCGCTCCACATCAGAACTCCAGGGTTATGTTCGTGGATATTTTCTATAAAGATTGTTTGTAGTTGAAGAATGCGTTGCGTCCTTTGTCGTGGAACAGGGATCGGCCGAGTTGAAAGGTTTGTTCATCGTTTATGCACCAGCTTCTCAAGATCAAAGGCTCTTCCGTGGGATGTCGGGTATCATGATGATCGTCATCACTGACGAAAGATGGTACGGTATGTGCAGGGATCCAGGGTCGAACATGTGTACGCAGTTGTTCGTCCTTTGACTTGATCGTGGTCGAGATTGGTTTTGGGGAGCATTGTCAAGCCTTAGGGGGTGGTTTAGTAGCCCATTAAGGCGGAAGTGTTGTGAATGGCACTTGCCGTTGGTTGCACACAACGATACAAACCAAACTAGGCAGGCACCTCAATTGCACCCATCTTACTTTACCGCTTGCCTCAGTTTCTCATGGGTGTTACTTGTGGGCTACCGCTAAGGTAATTGGTGTTCAAGTGGGATTCTGAGATATTATGGGTAGTATCTCATGATTTTGTTGCTTGATGTTGCTGGGCTGGTCGGTATAAGCAAGGTACCTAGGGTGAAACCGGGTTGTCGAGTTTCTATCACCAAATGTAACTTGCAGGTGAACAAGGATTCATGGTATCCATGTCCAGCATCAAGAATGCAGTGTAAGGTAATTGTTGGAAATGGGCCTTTTAGTGCTGGGGAACCATGATTTCTCTTGTGTCACTCAGGCAGTCAGTACAGTACTGTAGTGTGTGGTGTGGGTGCAGGGGACCCGACTGGCGCTAAAAACTATCCGCCGCTGGAGATCTTACGGCAAAACGGATGGAAAGGAGCACCTACCTACAAGTGGAGCAGACCTCGGGATTCCATATCGCTTCTTAAACTTTGATTTCCGTGGAGCCTCACACGCCTCGCCTCGTCTCGCCTCGAGCCTCTCAGACCATATTGATTCTTGATTATTATACCTACCTAATCCACGCCCACGGTGGCTTTCAACCTGATTGAACTTAACCCCCCGAGACTGATTCATCTATCCTTGGCTATGAACGCCAACCATTACCCATACGAATAGGGCTTTTGTCTAACACATTGCCCTGATCCATCCATCCTTCAAACAACTCACACCTCATTCTAATCTCGGCGGTGTTTCCAGATACACGCACACACACAAACAAACCCTGACCACTGGCAGATCATTTTTGTTACTTTAAAAACAAGCTTTGATCATCTCTTCATCACTTTTGACTGTTAGTTTCTTGGGTTCCTCTTAACTAGCTGAGAATATTCTCATTCTCGACTACACTGCATCACAGGGCAGGTCAGCGCACTCAGCCAATGCAACACTCTGTATCTCTAATACGTTTCCTCAATATCTTCTTCACCTGTCAGCTGAGATTCAGTTGTCAGGCAAGAATTTGTTATACAGCAACTAGCCTTGTTCCTGTTGAGACTTTGCCCAAAAGCGTTCAACGACTCTCCACCCATCCCTCTTACTTCCCAGTCTCTCTGCGACTAACTGACCATTGTCGAAATAATAAACTTCTATTAGGCATTAATCAGGCCGCGTCAAATTGGCGTTGGACTGGCGCGAATATTCCTCCACTGGACCACACCAGCACCAACACCAACGCTGCACAGTACAGTACATGCATGAGCGAGGCACTTAACGCTTGAGTCCGTTCAAATGACTACTTCTTCGATAATCTGACCTGTCTGCCTACTTGCCTACCTAATTATCTTTCGACTCGACATATTGGCTATCACTGAAACGTCACCAATGCCCCGCGTGATATTCATCGCTTCCTCGTCTCAACAGCTTCCAACAAACAACCAACCATCACTCCCGTATTTGGGATACCAACTATCATATATTCTTCCATTTTGTATGTCATGAAGCGGACAGAATGGCTTTTCAAAGCAGCGTTCTTAGAGATGGCGAGTGGGTGACGCAGACTGTCAACTTACAAGATGCCTTGAAAGCCTCCTCTGGGGCACCCAAAACTGCCTCAAATCCAAGTCCCAAAGCACCCGAGTGCGGCATAGTTTCAAGAACCATTATCGAGAGCCCTGTTATTCATTGGATTCTCCCAGTTTGCTTACGGTCACGCTCTCACAACGATATTGCATTTATTGGCGTAAGTCTTATGATACTTCCCCAACGATCACAATCAGACCCCACTGGGCTTGCCACTGTCCACAACCTCTTGAGTTATGATTAGATTTGATTTCTGTTTGATCATAGCTTTCAGTGGCTGGCTTTTCGATTCTGTCTGATCTTGACTTCCACATTGCTCCTCAGCCCCTTTTCTGCGTCCTGAGCCATTGCTAACCAGCCCAGGACCGCTTCGTCCAAATCAGCGAACTCCGCGATGATGGACAAGCCCACGAGGTGATACGAAAAGCTGACTTTGGCACACGGATCCGAAATGCGATAGTCCTCGGAGGTCCACCCAAAGGAGATATTCCTGGCTCAGCCTCGGCTTCAATCAAGACCGAAGACGCTGATATTTCTATGCAAGACGTCGCACAGGCATACGAGGCCGACACAAATCGTATACTACCACCTCAACTACTAGTACTTATGCTCGAGACAGGCGATGCTGTTTTCCTCTTCGTTCAAGAATGCTCAGATGGGACACTCCATTTTGTGACTACCAAGTATGACAACCCCCAAAACCTACAATTCTTAGGTTATCACCTTGCCATTGACCCCTCATCGCGATACATGTCTGCTGGATCCGCTGAAGGTGGATTTATCATCTACGAGCTGGAGTCGCTGTCCACCATGGACTCCCAGTTCCAGCGCTGCGGATCATTTCAGCCTGTCAAGTCGACTCGAGTCCGAGTAACTCTGGGAGTTATACACAAAATGGAGTTTTTATATCCACGACCGGAGGATGATTATCATATCATTCTCCTTTTAATCATAGTCCGACGTGAAGCAAGTAAGCAGGCTCACGTGTCTCGCATGGTCGTCTTTGACTGGGAGCTCGGCGACAACCTTGGCAATATATTGGGATCAGAGAAAGGGACACCCTTACCAAAAGAGCACCGACTGCCCCTCATGATTATTCCACTCAAAGTTAATACTGCCTTCTTGGCGGTCTCAGAACATTCGATTGGTATCGTAAAGAATGCATTCACAGGGCAAACGGTGTTCGATACCTTAGAAACCCACTCCCCTCAGCATACCAAGTTGCATCATGGAGCGGCTAAACCGCTCTGGACTACCTGGGCGAGACCTTTCAGGATTAACATATACCTAGAGAAGATGGATGTCATCTATTTGGCTCGTGAGGATGGTGTTATTGCACACATCGAGATCGACTCGCGAGACCTAGTCCCAACGGTGATGAATCTCGGAACAATCAACACCAATATTACAACCGCTTTTACTACAGCCTATGATGTCTTTTCAGATGTCTTGATAACTGGCGGCGACTCGGGCCCCGGTGGCATTTGGAAGGTGGTTCGCATTGTCTCATCATACCCTGACCTTGGCTAATATATAGTTTTCGCAGCTTATCCCCCGCAAGGACCCCCAACAAGTCAGTGTCATACCAAATTGGTCCCCCGTGGTCGATATGGTTACAACAGATACCAATCCTTCCTGGACAAGTGGTAGCAAGAGTAAAGATCTCGCGACAAAACGCAAGGTCCCATCGAACTTGGGACAGAATCCCGATCGCATCTTCTGCACATCTGGCCGCGGGCCTCAGTCGAGTTTAACAGAATTGAGATGGGGTATTCAGGCACGGATCGGGCTTGAGTTCGATTATGACCAGCATGTTCGCCAGTCGTGGATGTTTACTACCGAGGTTCAAGGCGAACGAGGCTTCTATGTTATTCTGTCACTCCCACATTCTTCTGATGTCCTTCATTTCTCCGCTGATCTCAGCAATGCAAATGCTTTATCACCAGATACCTGTCCATTCGATACATCATCGCGAACAATCTCGGCCATCCAGGCAGACCCGGGTATGATCATACAAGTCAGTGAGAGCTCCACATGTCTTGTTGCACCCGTGCAAAGGTGAGTGCGGCTATTTTTGAATCTCCTTTTCTTGCATTTGCAGCAGCCACTAAGAAAGGTCCAGCTCACGACACAATCATGGTGAAGTCTGTGGAAAGCCTTCATTGCTTGCTGAGCATGCCTGCTGCATGGGCGATATCGTGGTGTTGTCTTCACATGGTGCAAATGCTTCCCGGCTTGATATTCTGCGGGTAGACCAAATGAACCTATCGCACTCAACCTCAATTGATGCTAAAGGGGAGATAACATGCCTGGGTCTCTTTAAGACGTCATCGCAGACCTGTATAGTTGCAGGTTCGGTCATGGATAGGCTGCCGTGCTTGACTATGTACACTCTGGATGGCCTCGAAGTCAGCAGCAAGATCACTCAGCCACACCTCGGTAAGTTTGATGCTTTTCATTGCAAAGAACGAGCGCGCTGATTGTTTCAAGTTACACCTGGCCAGGAAGATCACTTTCAGATGGAAGCGTATACAAGTGTGCAAGCTATCTACGATGCCCCTGACAAGGTCATCTTGGTGCTTGGGACGAGGAGCGGCCATCTCGTCACAATCCTGATATCGGGAGAGGATATTGCCCATTACTCGCTTACAATTGAGCAGATTGGCATTTCACCAGCGAATGTATTTCCAGCATCTGGTCCCTTTGATGGAAAGCAAGCTTTTTTCATATGCTGTGATAACAGCCTATCAATCGTGACGGACTTTTCACCGAAGAGGAGTAGATTCAAGACCAAGACCCGAATCTGGGTAACTGATTCAAACGATCCGTCCATGTCATCACCCCCGGTTCAAACAGGTTTCTGCCTCGCAGACAGCCTTTCTGGATATCAACGTCACATGTCTGTCCTGCTTCGTTCTGGAACGCGAGTTCTCCTCGTTGATATTTGGCCCCATGTTGGCCCTGTTCCTCGTAGCATTCCTCTCGATGGAACACCGACGCGCGTCATCTATTCTCAAACTTGGAAGGTCTTAGTGGTCGCACACTTGAAGAACGAGCGTCCGACACTCTCCTTCATCGATCCCGAAACCGGAGCCAATATCGCAACAGCAGCCAACAAGGACAAACAACCGTCCGATTATATTTCCGGCCTAGGGCATCTAGGAGACAAGGTATACGGTTTGTATGAGTGGACCTATATCAAAGATGGGAAACTATTTCCTTTCATCATCGTGACCACTGACGATGGTCGCCTGATGATTGTATCGGTGACGACAGTCAATGCTGAGGGCGATAATGGTCCCGCCAGACAACTGCAGTACTGGACCCGATATAAGAAGAAAGGTTTCACCAAGCCCATTTTCACTGCCGTTGGAGATGCTATTGGTCTCTTGTACTGTGCTGGAAATGTTCTTCACTGGGAAGTTCTAGATCTGGCAGAGAAGAAACTCAAACCGATGAAGCAATTCCGGCTGGACTCTCCAGCGATATCCCTGCGTGTGGAAGGCGACAAAGTCTGCGCTTTGACTGCGCAGCACTCTCTTCAGGTCATCGATCTTCACGTTGAAGCAGAAGATACTAACCCTTCCATCATCCACAGTGATCGAGTGACTCGGTATACAGGACACGTGATAGAGATTGGAGACTCTGGAGAAGGGGAAGGCAAGTGGCCAGTGAGCTTAATTTCTACATTACAAGCAGGGTTTGCTGGTGTTTGGATCCCATGGAGCCAAAGAAATAAAGAGTTCAAGGTTGTTGCCACAGGGGTTCTGCCTGCGGCTATCAGGAGATTCCGCAGGGGGCACACCCGGCCCTTTTGGTCAGCTGTTGATCGCCAACGACGATACAATACGCTATTTAACACAGAGGATCAGGCAGATATCTTGGGAGTCTCTATTGATGGCTCTCTACACCAATTTTCCTTGATAGGTCTAGACCTTTGGCGTTTTCTCAGATTGATACAGAACTTGGCATACCAGGATAATGAGGTATGCCTCTTCACCCGCAGCAACCGATCATGGAGAGACGGTGATATGGAGATGGACTTGGATCTGGAACTTGAGCCTCAGCAATTCCCAGAGATGATGCACATCGACGGTGATATCCTGAAACGTTGTCTCGATACGAGTGCGTTGGAAAGGCTGGTATCGATTGGAGATGGCATTGATCTGTTTTGCGAGTACTTGGATGGGATTGAAGATGGCATACACACTGAAGGTTTCAGGGATAGTGGTGCCCAAGGACAAGAGAAGTATATCGAGCTGGGTTATGAGATTCTAGAGTACGTTTTGACTCCAGCAATGTAGGTTGGTTGGAATGAGGCGGATCACATGAAAGCATTCTACATGGTATAGATAAAATAATGACTCTTAATGACAACAGTCAGATTCTTGAGTCAAAATGTGACTCATTTTTGACTGCTGCCTATAACTTCATCTCATGTTACGCTCAAGGCTTGAAGTCTCGTCTCATGAGTTTGCCTGTTGGTGAAGGCTTACATAATATGGCACATTCACAAAATAATCATGATTTCTGGGGTTTTTTTGTCATTGCCCCGCACTACATCAGAGGCTGATGCGACTGGAATTATTGTCAACGTCGTGACTGTTTGAAGAGAACAAACGGAATAGAACAAAGTTTCCTGGACAACAAGTAAGTACGTGGTGCGCTTTCCGTAGAAATATAAGAGACTGGATATGTCACAAACTAAAAGGTATCTTCCAAAATCTGAAGATTCGCCACTTGAGAAATAGCCTTGTTGCATCCAATACAGACGAAACCCAATCCATTCATTACAGTGGTTGTCCGCAGCATTGCCCCGCCTAAATCGGTAGCCCAACCCACTGGATCGACCTACTCGCACCCGACCCTTCGACCTGACCATAGGCGTTCTTTTGCCTTGCTTGCTGCTTGTGTGTGTCTGCTTGGACTGACCGAGACCGAGACGAACGTCTAGTAGGTTGCCTTGTTCGTCTGGCAACTTTTTGTAACGTTAATTTTTTTGGGACCCCCCCAAAAAAAATCATAAATACGTTTGACCCCGCCAACCTTGACGACTGCATCTCGAGTTTCACTTGACGAGACGAGACGAGACAACCGCCAAGATGCCGCCCAAGAAGAAGGGAAACAAGAAGAACCAGCAGGATGACTGGGAGGCCGAGCTGGGCGAGAGTATCGCCCCGCCTGCCGATGCCAACGGTGCCGATGCCAACGCCAACGGAAACGAAGACAACGACGATGATGCTGGTGGCGCTGGTGGCCTGATGGCTACTCTGCGCAAGAACAAGGAGAAGCGCAAGAAGAAGGGCATCGTAGAGCCTGAACCCGAACCTGAAGCCCCAGCTGCCGAAGAGCCCCCCGCTCAAGCCCCCGTCGAGGCCAACATTGATGACGAATTTGCTCTACCTGAGAAGAAGGGCAAGGGAGGCAAGCAGAACAAGCAAGCCGCCAAGAAGCCTGAACCTGCTGCCCCCGCCGACGATGCCGATGGAGGTCGTATCTTGACCAAGGCCGAGAAGGAAAAGCTCAAGAAGGAGCGTGAGAAGCAGCGAAAGAAGGAGCAGGTATGTTAAACTATGGAATTCTTCGTACCATGGTTCTATTCTACCTCTATACGGCTTGCTAACGACTCGATTCAATGATAGGCCGCTGCCAAAAAGAAGGGTGGTGCTGCACCAAAGGCTGAGCCTGCAAAGGCTGCTCCTGAAGCCCAGGAGGAGGCTGCCCCTGTTGAGGCTGCTCCAGCCCTCGAGCCCGCCGCTGGAGGCAAGAAGAAGAAGCTACCCGCCCATCTTGCTAAGCTCCAGAAGCAGCAGGAGGAGCTCAAGCGCCAACGAGAAGAGGCTGCCCAAGCTGAAGCTGAGGCCAAGGCCCAGGCCGAAGAGGAGGAGCGTCTAGCTGCTGAGGAAGAGAAGAAACGTGAGGAAGCCAAAGCCATCAAGAAGCAGAAGGAAAAGGAGCGCATTGAGCAGCTCAAGAAGGAGGGCAAGTATCTCACCAAGGCCCAGAAGGAGGAAAAGGCTCGAAATGAGCGAAAGCTCCAGCAGATGTTGGCTGCCGGTATTCAAGTTGGCCCTGCAGGTGAAGCTGGTGAGAAGAAGTCCAAGCCCGCGGACAACAGGAGAAAGAAGGGCCGTGCCCAACAAAAGGTATATTTTGATATTACGAATATCATGAAGCGAGGATTTGCTAACACGGAATAGGTGGATGAGGAGAAAGCCCTCGCTGAAGCTGCTGAGCGAGCCCGACAGGAAGCTGAGAAGGCTCTGAAGGAAGCTGAAGAGAAGGCTGCTCGTGAGAAGGCCGAGGCCGAGGCTAAGGCAGCTGCTGAAAAGAAGGGCGCTGAGAGTGAGGTGGAGGATGACTGGGAGGCCGCTGCTGCTTCTGACGGTGACGTCAAGGATAGCTGGGATGCTGACTCTGACGAGGAGGCTGAAAAGTCTGAGAAAAATGAGAAGTCCAACGGCACATCGGAAGCAAAGGCCGACGAAGAGTCTGGAGATGAATCTGAAGAGGAGTCTTCTGATGATGAGGCTGCCACAGCTGCGCAGCTAGCCGAGGAGAAGCGAAAGCGAGAGGCTGCTGAGCGCCGCGAAAAGGCTCACCAGGCTGCCCTTGCTGCCCGATCCAAGGATAACCTGCGATCCCCTATTTGCTGTATTCTGGGTCACGTTGATACAGGAAAGACTAAGCTCCTGGACAAGGTCCGTCAAACTAACGTCCAAGAGGGTGAAGCTGGTGGTATTACACAACAGATTGGTGCCACATACTTCCCCGTCGAAGCCATCCGACAAAAGACGGCTGTCGTCAACCCTGACGGCAAGTTCGAGTTCAAGGTTCCCGGTCTTCTCATCATCGATACCCCTGGTCACGAGTCCTTCTCTAACCTCCGATCTCGTGGTTCTTCACTCTGTAACATTGCCATTCTGGTCGTCGATATCATGCACGGTCTCGAGCCCCAAACCCTCGAGTCTATGCGCATGTTGAGAGAGCGCAAGACTCCTTTCATTGTCGCCCTCAACAAGATCGATCGTCTCTATGGCTGGAAGCAGGTTGCCAACAACGGTTTCCAGGACAGTTTGGCTCTCCAGAGCAAGGCCGTCCGCAACGAATTCGAGACTCGTCTCGAGAAGACCAAGGTTGCCTTTGCTGAGCAAGGTTTCAACTCTGAGCTCTTCTACCAGAACAAGTCCATGTCCAAGTACGTCTCGCTTGTGCCCACTTCAGCACACACTGGCGAGGGTGTCCCCGATATGTTGAAGCTCATTGTCCAGCTCACTCAAGAACGTATGGTTGGCTCTCTCATGTACCTCTCTGAGGTCCAGGCCACCGTCCTCGAAGTCAAGGCTATCGAGGGTTTCGGTATGACCATCGATGTTGTCCTGTCTAACGGTATCCTACGAGAAGGTGACCGCATTGTTCTATGTGGTACAGAAGGCGCTATCAAGACAAATATCAGAGCACTGCTTACACCAGCACCCATGAAGGAATTGCGTCTCAAGTCCGCCTATGTCCACAACAAGGAGGTCAAGGCCGCGCTGGGTGTCAAAATCAGCGCCCCTGGCCTCGAGGGTGCTATCGCCGGTTCTCGTCTGATGGTTGTTGGTCCTGATGACGATGAAGACGATATCGAGGATGAGGTCGAGTCCGATCTTGCTGTTCTCTTCAACCGTGTCGAGAAAACTGGCCGGGGTGTCAGTGTCCAAGCATCGACTATTGGTTCGCTTGAGGCTCTGCTTGATTTCCTCAAGGACTGCAAGATTCCTGTTGCCAATGTTGGTATCGGCCCCGTCTACAAGCGTGATGTCCTACAGTGTGGTGTCATGTTGGAGAAGGCACCAGATTATGCTATCATGCTGTGTTTCGATGTCAAAGTTGACAAGGAAGCACAGCAGTATGCAGAGGACAATGGCATCAAGATCTTTACGGCCGATATTATTTATCATCTGTTTGATGCCTTCACCAAGCATATGGATGAGCAACTTGAGAAGAAGAAGGAAGAGTCCAAGATGCTTGCTGTCTTCCCTTGTGTCCTTAAGCCCGTCAAGGTCTTCAACAAAAACGACCCCATCGTCATTGGTGTTGATGTCACCGAGGGTCAGCTTCGAATCAACTGTCCCGTCGCCGCTGTTAGGAATAACCCTACGACCGGTGCCAAGGAGATCATCAAGCTGGGCAGAGTGTAAGTTTTCAGATCCTTTCCTCCTCCGAGAAAACATATTAACAGTTTACAGTACATCGATTGAGCGAGAGCACAAGCAAATTCCCGTGTGTAAGCGAAAGGAACCCTCCGTCGCTATCAAGATCGAGATGGGTGGCAACCAGCCCATGTATGGTCGACATCTAGAAGAAGAGGAGACTCTGTACAGTCTGATCTCTCGAGCCAGTATCGACACCCTCAAGGAGTTTTACCGAAAGGAGGTTAGCAATGAGGAGTGGCAGCTCATCATCAAGCTCAAGCCCTTGTTCGACATTTCATAAGCAGCCAAGCTTAACAAAAGTCAAGAACACGGGGTGATGTGAAGTTTCTCCCTCAATAGCCGCGCCGGGAGCTTAACTATACCCTGTCCTGGAAGCGAAACTTGATGTTTCGATAATATGCTGACAGGACATCAGGTTGTAGCCAGTTCCCTTCGGAGGGGGGAGAACAATACGGGTACTGCACTGCATATCAAAAGGAAGAGAATAGGAAAAGAAATTGCATTCAACTTATTTGAAGGAATTGTGTACGGTACTGATTTGCATTTTCGGGCACAAAAAAGATTGAAGACACGTGAAGTTGAAGGGCAAAGGGCTCCCTCAAGGCAACGTAGTCGTATAGAGCAGGCCTTTTTATCAATGAGAGCTGAAATGATTCAATAACATGTTTAATGATACGATGCCGGAAACGTGATTCGAACGACACTTGATACTGACCCCACTATACTCCTGAGGTGGAATCACCCCCTTGGCAGGCTATATGTAGTCTAGAACGATAACACACACACACAACTGAAAACAGAAGCAATGTAGAGAAGTTGAACCAAACTCGAGTGTATGGATCCTAGCTACTAACTTAAAAGTGTAAAAAGTGGTCTAACGTTCGGGTAACATATCCGTCATGATGATCCGGGCCTCTTCTTCCAATAAAACAAACAAAGCCGTTTGCAACCATATCGCATGTTCTATTTCTCCTTCTCCCAATCAATCCTGGTGCCCTTCCCTTTTTTCCGTAATCTTTTTAGGCGTCATTCATCTCATATCATGTATCCATCTATCACGCGCGCAGAGCCGACCGAGCATGCTTCTGCAGTGTCGAGATTTTCCTTTCCCCTATCATCATAATTTACTGGGGGTTGGCAGAGCCCTCGGTCTCCTGTTGCGGAGCGTCGGCATCCTTCATCTCCTGGTCTGGGTTGGCCTTCTCGGCCTCTGCAGCCTTGCGAGCATCCTCCTCAGCCTTCTTCGCAGCCCGTTCGGCCTCGACTTTCTCCTGAGCGGCTTGTCGCTCAGCCTCGACTTTCTCAAAGTGACGCTGGACAATGGGACCAGCCATAGCGCGGATCTCGTCGATCTTGGCAATGTACACACCCTTTGTGGTATCATCACCCTCCTCGTAGAGCCAATCCTGGAGTTGTTGTTAGTATACGATACGTCAAGCCATAGTGAACGTGCGAACATACCTCTGTGGCCTCAAGCTTGGCCTTGATGGTCTGCTTCTCTTCTTCGCTGGCGAACTCAGAGTACTGCTCGTCGAGCTTGGCACGGAGGTCGTAGATATAAGCCTCGAGCTCGTTCTTCTTCTCCTCGGTATCGGCGACAAGCTTGTCCTCCATAACCATGGCAGCCTCCTTCTCGAGAAGGCTGGCCTTGGTAGACTCGTCAAGAGAGGCACTGCCTGTGGAAATGGGCAGATCACCCTTGCGGACTTGCTTCTTGACCTTGCGGGTCTTCTTAGGGGCATCTTTATCGGTCTCCATAGCCTTTTGGGAAATGGATGTTAGCGATCGGAGTTTATAAATCGATTCTTCTAAATGTTCTGGCATAGCGAAAGCGGAACGAGACGAGTCGGGTTCTTCTACGTCGTCGAGTCGTGGGCGCTTGGCAGGATATGCTCGACTATCATCTCCAACAGATGCGGATGATGATGAGGACGGCGAGTCCTGATCTTGAACAGGGGGGAAATCATTGGATGCCGTAGACGGCTCGGACAAACTCACATCGGGGTCTTCGTTAATCTCCTCCTCAACCTCCTCCTCCTCGACATAGTAACCGGTCTCGACGTTCAGGACACCGTGAATGTTGACACGGGCCTTGAGCTTGCAAATCATAAAGTCATCCTTACCATCGGCCTTGACATTCTTGACGGAGAAGCGGCCGATCCAAGGGTTAGTCTTGCCGGGTAGCAGCTCGGGCTGGGCATATCGGGCCTCGAGATCGAAAGGCTGTTTTCGGTAGAAAGTAAGAATCTTGGTGGAGGGCATGACGTTGCCCTTGTTGAAGACAGTCAAGCTGGTGTCCTCATCGGGAATATCAGGGGCCTTCTCCCAAGCGAACTCGATAGGGTAGCTGATGATGTCCTGGACGGAGAAGTCTCGGACACGGAAAACAGGGGAGAGAATGGCACAGCTGAAAGCGGAACCACGGGCAAGAGCCTCATCGGCGTTAAGGGTGTAAGAGAGAGGCTTGCCGAAGAAAGACTGGATGCGTTCCTTGAGAGCAGGGACACGAGAACCACCGCCAACAACCTCGATAACATCAATGTCGTCCTTGGTGAGCTTGGCCTGGGCAAGAGCTTCCTCGAGGGGAATGTGGGTTCGGGCAAGGAGGGGCTCGATCATGGCCTCAAACTCCTGGCGAGTGATCATGGCAGAAGCATCAATGTCGTTCATGAGAGACTCAATGTTGACAGGAGATTGCTGGTTGGCAGAGAGGACCTTCTTTGTCTTTTCGGCGGCGGCGATGGTACGGGCAAGAGCACGGCCGTGTGTCATAATATCGACCTTGTATTTGCCCTTGAACTCCTTGGCGAGGTGGTCAACCAGAGCACGGTCAAAGTCACGACCACCAAAGTCCTTGTCCCAGGTAGTAGCCTTAACAGCAAGCTCACCCTTCTTGAACTCAACAATAGAGACGGTGTAGCTGCTGTGGCCGATGTCGACGAAACAGACACGGCGGGGGGCCTCCTCAGGGCCAGGGAGGTCGAGCTTTGTGATACCCCAGCCAAGAGCGGCAGCGGTACCGTCGTTGATGAGGCGGAGGACGCGGAGTCCAGCAATCTCGGCAGCGTCGATAAGAGCACGGCGCTGGACATCAGTGAACCACGGTGGCACACTCACGCAGACATCTTGAACAGGCAGCTTGAGCTCGGCTCCGGCGGTCTGCTTGATCTTGCTCAGGTACATGGCAACGAGTTGAGTGGCAGTGAACTTCTCCTTCTTGCCCAGGTAGTTAACCTCGGCACCGACCTGGCCATTGCAGTCGACCAGAGGAGCGGTCACATATTGCTGCTCAACCTGAATATCTGGGTCGTTGAATTGTCGACCAGCTAGACGTTTGAGAGAGCTGACAGTGTTCTTGAGGTTGGAGATTTCCTGGGTCTTGGCGGCCTCTCCGAGATAGCGTGACTTGGGTCCGAATCCTACCAGGGAACTGAAGGATGCAGCTGTTAGTATACATATTTGATCAAAGGTGGAGGGTTTGTTTGACCGCGCGCAACAAGCGATGGGGTCCAACAAGAGGTATAAACGTACGGAGTTGCTCGGTTTGAAACTTCATTGGTGACCTATACAAATAGACAAAGTCAGTCATGAGAGTCTTTCAAGTTGTCCATTCATCCCATCGGAGACAGCTATATGAGTGATGGCGAAGCCAGTATGGAGGGGTAGGCCAGTCGACTGGGATAGATGGCGGGGGAGATTATGAGGGTATACGCACAACGTCGACACCGCGGTTTCGGGCAACGGCGATGACAGTCTTGAGAGTTCCGAAATCGATTCCTATACAGAAGAAAGCAAACAGTCAGTCTGGTGTTGTTCAAAGCCGTTTTGCTTCCTGTGGGCGACAGCGATTGGCCGTGCACCGGGATTCGAAAAGGCAACGCAAAAAAAAAAAAGTGAGTGAGCGAGGGCAACTTTACTTACCAACGACACTCATGATTTCGACTGGTGGGGTTTGCCCCGAGAGACGATATTAAGGTAAAAGAGGAAGGGGGATATAAAGTTGAGCGATGCGCGGGAAAGCTCAAAAGAGAAGAAGGAAAGGGATCGCAAAAGGGCGGGAGATAGAGAGGATCGTGAGAATGGATAGATAGAATATGGAGGGGAAGAGTCGAGTCGGTAGGTAAGGAGGGTACAGTTTGGTTGGGCGGCGGTTGTTTATGGCCTGGTTGAATCCGTTCGCTGGCGCTGGACTAATTTTTTTTCTTTTAGATAGAGGGGCAGCGAATGGGGGATCCCGCTCACTGGGCTGCACTGTACTGAAATTTTCAATGGTTCAGTGGCTACAGGGAAGGACACTGTATTCGGTACCTGTGGGTCGATGTACGATGTGGTGGGCCTGCAGTGTAGAGCGATGATGTAAACGGTATACACTACTTGTCTGTCTGAATGTCGCGATTGAATTCGATTATTTTCTTTAAGCTGCTTCTAGAAGATGCGAAGTTCCGTTTCTTCAGAAAAATCAAAAGATTTCGTTTCAAAAGACCTTCTTAGATCTTTTATATTCATGATAGATCTAGTGAGACTAAACCCAGCAGAATATCTCGTTGTGCTGGGATGTTGTGGTCACGTTGAACAATTCATCCTTGACTTAGCAGACCCTAGAAACGACGATAGATTTCTGTGCGATTCTGTCACCAGATTCACCCAGTTCCTGTCGCCTTGGGGTGGATATCAGGGATTTAAAACAGATACAGAATCTCCACTAAAAAGAAACGCAAGGCACCAGCATCAGCCACGACGATACATAGCCATACATCACAACAACTAAGTAATGAGTAGATGATACCCTTGACTCGAGCGTGTCAGGTCTGGGCTGGGCACGTTGAATGAGGCAAGCAAAAAGACAAGGCTTTTTTTTTTTTTTATGGTTGCCTCACTAGAACAAATAAAATTTGAGGTGCCATGCCCCTCCCCCGCTATTTCATCCACCATTTCAAAGGTGAGAGAATATGAGGCGGACACAAACAAAGCTTTGTTGATGGAGGGGCACAATCACAATCAATACTGGGCGGGCTAGGCTAGCCCCTGCGATAACGATAAAGCAAGCCTTCCTTTGCCACTATGGAACATGGCAAACTCAACTTTTCCATCATATCTAGCTCAACACTCGCTCGATCTCAAAACTGACGAGATTCTGAAATATCTTTCAAGAACATTAAAGAAATTTCGAGATGACGATACTATCTTTTCCTCAATATTATTACGACCTTAAACCGGGCCCAATCCTCCGGGTGTGACTAACAACAACCAACCCTACAACATTTGCATGATCTTGACACAGCCAAACAAACCGTGCCAAGCTGTTCGAAACTAATATCATGCACTTTTCTTTCTTTCTGCTCCGCCGACATTGTTCATCCATATTTGGAAATTTAAATTTTCAGGTGATGATCGACTGGCTCACCGACAAACTTCATTTCCCTCCCCGGCACACCGAAAAGACGATTTGTCCATGAGCCACAAGTGACCTTATTACTATGCATTGCGTGTATTTTTGAGATCTGAAACTACTTAAATAGAAAGACGTCACTTGGCAGTGAGGCTATCCAGGTACCTGTGCACCTCGTCCTCCGTCCTGTATCCGTAGTTGCAAGTGACAGGGTCAAATGCTCCAAGCGACCCTGGTTAAGCCTGTCCATCCTTCATCTTCATCTCTGTCGTGTGCTGTCATGGTCCATTGCGGCTCCAGAAGTGCGGGGTAGATGTGGGCTTGAGCGTGCGTGCGTGGGATCGACAACTACCAATGCAAAACTTGCTGTTTGTTGTTCGAGATAGCTTCATTTATTGATATGATAACCTGAGGATAACGAACACATGGGCAACCAACTCAACCTGAACGATATCAAATCCGCCCTCATTCCGGCAATCTTCGTTGCCTTGATCTTTCTATCCGGATTTTCTTTAATCTCCCTCTCGTCATCCGACTGGCAAACGACATGTTTTCTCCCAGTCTCGGCTGTTCGCCGTCAACTTGTGTCTCAACACTTCTCTCTAAACAAGCTCCACGAGGCTCCTCAGTCGGCTCGCCTTGAGCGACCTGATTGTATTGGGACCGACTTTGCCGGGGACCGCTAGTCATTTCTCCCGAATACTCTGCCCGTCTCATAGGTAAAGCTGAGAACCCTTGACTCGGCTGGACACATTCCATATCACTTACTTGAGAGGCCCGACGCTGCATTTGTTGCGCCATCTCATACTTTTTAAGATTCTCCCCATCCATGAGGAGTTTCATTCTTCGCTGTGTGCCAACTCCGAGATCCATACTTTGAGCCGACGGTATACTATCCCAAGACTCTTGGGGCTTTGGGAACGCTTGGGCTGTTGTTTTGCCCATTTCAATGTCCTCTGTGCTGGTATCGATCTCATCTGGATGAGCATATGTTCCCGATGCTGTCTTCTGACGTGCCGAGAACTTGCCGTCAATCTTGTCTGGTGGTCGCACCACACTTCTCGTTCTCCCGAGCTCGCTAGTTGCGGTTGACTTACGTTTCGAGGCAGCCCTACGTGCCTCGTGTGCCGCTTTGAACGTCTCTGGTACCACGTTTAGTTCGTCACCTTGTTTCTCAGCCTGTTCCACCGCCTCCCTTGCTGTCGTATGCGCGTCCGCTGCCGCAGCATCGGCTCGTGGCCCACCCCAAGTCCGCTGTCCAGCTGTGAATATTCCATACACCATATAGAGCCAGTTGTAAAACGGATTCAGAATAAACATGAGTGGGTACAGCCATATCTTGAACCTCCGGAGCTTGGCTCCAAAATATAGCATCAGAAGCCAGTTCAGTCCCAGTGAGACGGCAATGAATCCCACAGGAAGGTCATCCACTTTCTTGACTGTAGTTATCAGGGCCAAAACCATAATGAAGAATAGTAGTGCTGTTGTACGGATGGTATTCTGCATGAAGCGGACCAATATGAGAACGGGGTAGCGCTTCCACAGGCGCCAGTCCGTCAACATACAGACTTCATTTGTGATGAAGCCGAGAAACCATCGGCGCCGCTGCTTAACCAGGGACCGATACGTCTGTACAGCCTCCGTTTTGCAAAAGGCAGACGTGCACATCTGGATCTGGTACCGCTTCCTGGCTCCAATCATGAAGAGATGTGTCAGCCAGCGATCTTCTCCTAGATGACATTTTGCAAAATCGAACAGGTCCTCGCACTGCTCTGTTTTGTCCACAAAATAATATTTGGCCATTCTTCGAAAGGCCGAGAAGCGCAGCATCGTCAACGCTCCTGGGAGGCAAGTGACGGAACCACAACCAGACTCGACTGTTCGCTCAAATAACTGCCCGTGGATGTATTCCATGTCTTGCAGCAGGGTAATTATGCTATGTTTCTTCGTCGTCGAGGTAATGACGCCTGTCATAGCCAGCATGTCTCTAGAATTGCCGGGGCTGAGCTCCATATCATAGACAAAGTTTTGTAGACATACTTTGTCTAAGATACAGTCAGAGTCGATAAAGAGAATGAAAAGATTGTCGTTACGCTTGAGATATTCCTCGTATACTCGGTCGATGAGCTTGAAGGTCACTTTCTGGCAGTGACGTTTGCCTCCGTGCTCAAAACGTGAAATAGTAACGCGCGCAGATCGATATGTGACATCAATACTCTTGGGGTATGTCTCCATCTTCATGGATACGCCAAGTTGATCAATGGTGCGGAGATACAGTTCGTCCTCCTCCTCCCCGTCGAAGGACAAGAAAACATGGATGCATGTGGGTGGATAATCGCAGTCAACGACTGAATTGACGGCTTTGATGAGAACTTCGGGTTCCTCACGGTAACAAGGCATGACTATGACAACCTTTGGTGCAGTGATATCGTCTAAAACTTGTTTCATGCGCTTCGTTCGCCCGAGTTGATTTGTCACGACCTGGTAGATACAGAATAACCAGGGCACCGTCAGGAGGATGGCAAAGGCCCAGAACGCAAACCACTGGAGAAAAGCCACCATCTCCTTCGGCCAGAGCTTTGTGACGGTATCCGGGAGTGGAAGTGTTACCAACATGATTGGGAGAAATATGAACCTAGACTCGATGTTAGCCAGTCCTATGTTGTGTCAGGCGACGGGTCATTACGTACCGCAGGAGAACAAAGGCAATGCCAACAATGATGCACAGAACATTAATGGACCAATGCTCTGCCTTTCGAAAGACTTTGACAAGGCAGTAGACGAACGCTGCCAACCAAAGAAACCACTCGAGGCATGCCATCAAAAGCACAACGCCCACTACACTGGTATATATAATCTGGAAAGGTCAAGTCAGCGTACGTGGTTGAGCGAGATACTGCAGTGCGCCTACTCACGTTTTCCAACGGCCAGTCCTTGAGTAGCGTCATGATTAAGGTAACCTTGCCTTTGCGTTTGACAACAGTCGGCAGGCGACAGAGAGGAAGTGTCAGTGAAACAGACACAGGTGGTCCCTAAACTCGACCCGACGCACGGTGACCGTTCCCCAAAGAATTTTGTGCTGGGAGCCGTGTGTACGTGCGTGCTACGATCGGAGCGGGATCATGGGAGATGGAAGTCAAAGAAGGACAGTGTTCAAAAAGGAGTCAGCTTCTGGAGGCACTGCCTTGAGGCGAGCTACCGGCGGGTGCCCGCAGAATACAGCGAAGACTCAATAGAACAAGAGAGATGAAGAGCAAAGCGTGGTGACACAGGCCAAATACCTTGGTTTAGAAATAGTATGGAAGAAAGCAGGCGCGATGAGCACCAAGGGAAACTGCCTTGAGAGACTTGATGCGTGGGCAAGTGCGATGAACAGAAGAATCCGAGAACGAAGAAACACCGGTTATATTCAAATGTCTCAGGAGATTGCCCGTCCAAAGGTAAACAAACATTGGATGCCTTCCCAACCTCATCACGGTTACACATGATATATTACCTGCCACCAATCGGACTAATACGGCATGAGGCAACCTGTAAACACATAAAGAAACAACCTTGGCCTTGGAATTACCACTCTCGATCATCTAATTGCGTTGGCCAGGTCCAATGCTCTCCAGTGTAAAAGTTCAGTATTTCAATCTCAAGCTTCGATCTCAAGCTACAACATAATGGGTGACGAGCAAGCAAGCAAGGGCTATAATGCCTTACTTAACTATTTATCTCCCCAAGCCATGTAGGCCGGCTTAATACCGTCGATCCGTGAGGACGCAGGTGACTCTAGTATGTCCTATCCGTCTCCCCTGGCAAACACGTTGTAGCGTGGCGCGCGAGGATCGCAAGATCATGTCTTGCAACCCCTGTACTTTGCTGAAGCCATCTCACTGTCTCTGTGAATAATTGCAGTTTCATACTTGGGTTATGTAAAGTGGCATCCCCAACAGTACAGCTTGCCTTGACGTCCAGAGGGATTCAACAGACTGTACCACCCTTTGGCTACCTGCCGCGATGGCGCTGATGTAGCACAGGGTCGGTACTCACTCATTGTATCCGTAACTCTGACCTAGAAACGAAGCGATGGTCGCCTTGGAGGTGGTCGCCGGGTCATGTTGTGCCAACCCATCAATTGGTTCATCGCCGAGGCTAGTGATTTCCTGGTTAGATGTCTTACCCATCCGAATATCTTTACCAATCGACATCGCTTAGTTGGAGTTTACGAGATCTCTGGCCCTTATCCTTGTTCGATCTCTCCAACCTGTTATGGTAAAAAGTCGCCGGCCGTTCGTTGCCTGAGTTGATATGTGAATATGGGTGTTGTAATGAAGCTCTAAGGGTTCAGGGTCTGTACCACCATCTTGGTCTTCATTCTGCTGAAGATCATAGTTGAGCACCAAGTTCTTGATGCGTTGCTGTTCCTCCCGCTCAGCCTGTTGCTGGTTCTTCATTGCAATGGCAAAGGTAGAATCGGAGGGCAGTTCGACAGTCCGTGTCTAATTCCAGGTCAGTATTGATAACAGCATAGAGTGGCGATGGAAAAGTACCTGCTGACGATTACCCTTCTTCGTCAACAAGGAGAACGCCATGGTGTGGCCAGGAGAGGGTTCTCCTTCGCCTCCCTCTGTCGAAGTAGTTTCGCGGTTCTTGGAACGAACTGGAAGCGGTACGTCAAAGAGTTGCTTGCGCTCAAACTTGCGCGACTCGAGACTTTCAGCCATCATCTTGGCATACTCGCGCTCAAAGTCAGCCTCATCTTCAGGGTCAACTTCCTCTTCCTGTCGAGTAACCACAATGGCTTCCTCATCAAAAGTGCTCTCGGCATCCGAATCTTCCTCAACGTCCTATCACAGTCGTCAATTTTTGACAGGTATCTAAAAGTTGATCGACTTACATCTGCTTCCTCTTCCTCAGAAGCGCTATCGTCATTGTCATCGCCATCTTCATCGTTGTCTGGGTTGTCGTCATCAGACGAAGCGTCACTTGTGGCATCGTCCACATCGATTCCCTTGTCAACACCTGCTGACTTCTGGTCCTGAGCAACAGCGAGTTGAAACGATTTGACGGCCTCTTCCAAGCTTGTAGCAAGTTTCCATTGTGGGCGAGTCAGAGCAAATGTGTCTTGAACCAAAAATTCAATGTCCATTGGTAAGGACACCTTGGTGAAAATGTAGTACTGGAAGAGTTTTCGTTAGACACTTCCTACCGCACGATTGATGAGACGTACCTGGAAGAAAGACAGGAAGTAATCCAACTTCTTCCCCGCTGCTCCACGATTGAAAAACATGCCACATGTTTCGAGCATTGTAGAAACAAGTCGGATGCGGAAGAAATCATCAGGAGGGTCGAGCGGGATGTATTTGCCAGGCACAGGTGGGCCACCTGTGAGTTCAGTCAGTTGATGGGACCTCAATAGTCCAAGGAACATCCTACCATATCCGAATGTCATAATCTTATACATGGTGTCAAAGATGACAGGATGTTCAAGCATACGGTAGTTGTAAAGCTCGCCAAGATATTTGACTTCAGCAATACGTCGCTGATAGAACCTATAATCATTCTGCTCAAGGCCAAACGTCATGGACTCGATTACGTTGTCAATAACCTTGACGACAAAGGCTGGATGGTAGCGATAGAGCGCGCTGAGCAAGATTCCAAGAAGATGAACGCTTCCATACTTCACCTTTCCAGGCTTTGAGAACACCTTCTCCAGAATGGCAACAACCTAAAAAAGAAATATCAGCAAATAGCTATGCAATTATGTTTCTGCTGCATACCTCAGTCTCCTCCCAGTGAAGTCTTCGAATCTGCTTCAAGATCTTGCTGTAATTTCTCTTTGTCATATCAACATAGATCAATTTGCGAACGAAGAGCTCCATGGGAGTGCGTTCCTTTTGCTCTATGGCTGAACGTTCAGGAGGGTCGACATAGTAAACAGCGTTATCGATAAGCATTCGCTCTGGTTGTCCAATGTGCTGAACAGACTTCTTGCGCTGCAGTGTTTCGAGAAAGCTCATCATACGAGGAGCTGTTTCGGGATTTCGTAGCAGATATCGGCCACAGTTCTCAACGAGGTTGCATAGAATCTCGATGTTCATGCGCGAGAAGTCATCAAGACTGACTTTCAAGCAATGGAAAACAACATGCTCGGGCACAATACCGAATTTTGTCAACTCAGCAAGATATCGAATGTTGCTCAGACGCACTTGTCCCAAGAAGTCCTTTTCCTTTCGCCTTTGGAGGCTTCGGAATTCCGCATCAAGATAATCGACAAGGCCCTTTGGAACATCTGGCATATATCGACCCAAAGTCGCCACGAGACGAGACCATGACGGCAGTAAGTCACTGCGACCCTTTGGAACCTCGGTCAGGGCTTTCACGAGACGGTTACGGGAGGCCTTGGAATTCAGGAAGCAGAAATCAATAGCTGTCTGATCGACAATGTCCTTGTTGGTCAACTCGGGCAGACGGGCAAGCAGAGCGTCGACTTGCGCGCCAATGGTCCGGTTCGCAATAGATGTGGACTGGTCATCAGCAGTCTCAGCAGTCTTGGGGGCTTCTGATGCCTCAGCTGGGTCTACCTTCTTTCCGACCTGTTCATCCGTATCCGCCTTCTTTTTCTTGCCGTCTTCCAACAAGATAGCCGGTACCTTGCCCTTAAGATCAACCAAGTTTTCGTAGAAGCGTCGCTCATCTTCGTCCTCCCAGATTCCGGCACCGTCTCCCATAGAACGAAGATAGTCGCCAGTCTTGACGAGACCGATAGAGCCATTAGAAGAGGCAAATGAATCGTCAGAGTCTTTCAGGTCAGGCATTTCAGCTCCGATAGCATCCGCGATAACCTGAGTATTTGCAACGAGGCGTTCCTGGGCCTTTACCTGTTTCTCATAGTTTGCCTGACGATCTTCAAAGACTTCACCAGACTTAACATATGCCTCAGCGTTACGTCGAGCTTGCGATTGTATCGACTTCTGATCTCGGATAACATGCCCCTTGACATCGTCAAAATATTTCTTCAATATGCTCCTGAATCGTTCGCGCATTTCGGGTTCGGTAAAGGGCTGATCTACATCAGAAGACGTCTCATTTCCACCATTGTCGTCATCGGCTTCGTTTCCCTCAGTTGTGCCGTCTTCCTCCACTGTTTTCCGACCGTCAGCTCCTGTTGGTTTGACGCCGAGGATATCCCAGCTGAATGACTTGACAAAGATGACAAGAAGCGGAAGGTTGGCGTGTTCGCGGTCGTATCCAAGCAAATCCTTAAGTACTTCGAGGGGAAACGGTTCCGCGCCGGCGCCTTTGCTCGTTCGGGTCTTCAGTTCGGGTGTCTTGCCCGCGGCTCCTTTTGTCGCGTCGTCGGGTCTGCTAACATCGTCGAGGGTCCTGAGGACACCAACAAGCCACAGCTCAGTCACCACACGAAGCAATGCGCGTTGTCTTGTGATACGCTCCTTCTCTTCCTTTTCGCGAACCTCGGGTGCTAAAGATTTGAGGATACTCTTATCAGGAGTTGCCATGCCTTTCCCAAGTAGCCAAGCTAGGTATTCCGTAAACTCGCCAGGACCAAATCGCTGATGGAGAGCACTGACTATCTCCACGCCGGCCTCGATCTCGCCAGGCGACTTGAGCCTGCATAATCCCTCATAGCAAGCAGATATGATCTCGGATAGGTATTTGTGTAGGCTCAAAGTTCGGATTTCCTGGAGGAAAGTGCTGAGAGTAGCGGCGGTGATAGCGGTTCGGAGTCGTTTGATGAAAGCGGTATTCTTCTTGAGGGAAGAATCGAGAGTCTTTCCAACGGGAAACAAATCTACGATAGATGTTAATAGAATTTGGCGGGGAGAGTGAGTGGTGGGGTAGACAGAGATGATTCATACCAGATTCGCCATCCCAGGCCTTCTCGTTCAAAGTGCGCAGTTCGCCTAGAGAGATGGTGAGCTGCTGTATAGATAAGAAGGGTGGTGAGAGATCATACGCTTCCTTGCGCGATTCATGGCGGGTCACGGTATGATTGGAAGCGATTCGCGACCTCGTAGTTGTTCTAGATCGGATGTGAGATGGGTGGAGGCAGCGCTACATTCAGCGCGGGCTGCCTGCTAAGGGATGTATTTCCCCAGAAATTGATGCTGTAGATAAGGCAACAGAGCCGACATGGGTGCGTCCGTCAAGCCAGGACGGGGGGGAGAAGCGATGTGGCAGGGCTGATATGCCAGTCAGTCAGTGTTTGAAGTTTTGCTGTTACCTGATTTTGAGGTTGACAGCACTTGACGTTACGGTGCATACAGCCAAAGAGGTGGAGGTTGCAGGTGCCCAGGGTGGGGTTCAACTTTTCGCCTGCCACCAAAGTCGTCCATAGGTAACTTACATTATACTCACAAACTCATATACAAGGCATGTTAAGTTGTGTGTAAAATCATATCAATATCTCTCTGCGAGATAGGTCTAGGCAACACATCAAAAATAACGCCTTATTTTCTGTACACTTCCAGGCAGCATATATGCTCCGTCTGTAACCAATAGGCATTTTCAATAGCTATGCCAGAAAATATATGCTTTTCCACAATACAAGGCATATAAGTTAACATGTTCGGTAAGAACAAAGACAAAAAGGTTTGTGTCAATACAAAACACTCATTATGAACCTTTCTATATCAAACCAAATAAGACACCCGAGGTAATTGCAAAAGCCTGGGAAATGTTTGAGATTTGGAAAGTAGTAAATTGTACTAATTGACAGTTTTCTTAAGGGCTAGGCTAGGGAATGGCTTAAAACTTAGGCCATGAGTAACAGAAATACTGAGGTAGTTTTAGGATAAACTTAGCAGGCTCTTTGCTATTTTATTTTCGTCCTCTTGATTGGGAGTCCTAAGTCTTCTGACGTCCCGTGGGCCATGGTCTCGGTTATCTCATCATTGTTTCTTGAATCATACCACAGCATTTCAAGAAGGATCAGAAGATAGCTATGCCGGATAACGTACTGATGATGGAAGCTGCCTTCCGGGTGGGTTGAAGGAAGGTTGCAGAGCCAGCTGCAGAGAGGTAACTGGTATTTATGCTGCTTTGTTGAGGCAGCTGAACTATATATTCATACTTAGCCATTGAAATGACAGCCTGGATAGAGGTTATATTGTTTAAACTTCTGAGAAAAAAAGTTAGAGGCTAAAGGCCATTCTGTATGGTTGAAAGCTAGATAAAAATTAAAAATTAAAAAAATACCACAGTATTTATGAAAGGTTTAATATACATTCCAATCAGCTGTAGGTCAGGCTACTTTATCTCGAGGTAATGGAGTTTTAGATATACAAAGTGCCACGCTGTCGGGCCGGTCGTTATTACCGGCCGGGTTTGTGTTACAAGTGCCGGAGCAATATTCTAGGGTCTGTACTTGATCTCAATCTCGGAATTTTCTCACATGGAGCACCAAACGTTATCGGTATATCCAAAAATGGAAATCTATTCGAATATTGCTTAACCACCAGATTTGCGTTGTTGATATTTATTAGTTGATAAACTCAGCGAATAAGGCCTACGTCATATCAATAAGACAAAGCATTGTATAATTCCTCCTTCAATATAACCCTACAGTTTCAACTATATCCATTGATAGTATGACCATGGTCAAATCTCGACGGAGAATGTGCCCACGATCTTGAGATGTTTAGCATCTCCGGACAAGAAACTTGATCACCTATAAGGCACGAGACATTAGCGACAAGTGTCCATCTATGCGCTGCCTTGGCTGCTTGCTATCTTCATCCCCTTATCAGCCCAGTTGCAATGTGGGCCCTCAGTGGTTCAGACATCTCCGGCGGCAATCAGCCAAGGAGCAAACATGATTCGCCCATCGCCTTCATCTCCTGATAACGCATACTCTTCAACCTCCGCGGGATCAGACCAGAGCCCGATGCACCCACTCACTTGTAACTTGCATCTCCTCGCGAAGGATAGAGAAACACGATATCATGAACCAAGCCTCAGCAGATCCAAATGGAGAACTTCAGGGGGGGGATCCTAGGCCCACGACACGGGCAAACGGCAGTGCCATCACGTCAGATCACCCGCGATAAGACTTATACTGCAGTTTCTGCTGCTTCTTAGACTAAACTCCAATCCAATTCAAGCAATGTTATCAATACACTTGGTTGTGTAACCATACTCTCGAAACTTCACAACTAATACATACTTTATACACCATGGCGACCTCAACAACAACAACAACCGTCCTGCAACAGGAAAAGATTCCTGAAAACTCTGAACCAACCTCAACCCATAGCCTTCCTCCTACTCCTCCAGGCACGGCGAAACCCTCTCGGATAGGTAGTTTCCACGATCTACAAGAACTCTCATCAGTCGAATCTCCTCGTCTCGACCATATCAAGCCCTATCCTCTTCCTCCCAAATGCTTACCAAAGTCTGTCCTCAAGGAGGATCTCAAGACTCCTGATAACTTTGTTGAGAGAGATCCACGCCTCATTCGTCTGACTGGAGTCCACCCCTTCAATGTCGAGGCACCCCTGAGCGACTTATACGACGAGGGTTTCCTCACCAGCGAGAATCTTCACTATGTCCGTAACCATGGACATGTACCCAAGTGTGAAGATGATGAGATCCTCGACTGGGAGTTCGAAATCAGTGGCCTTGTCGAAAATCCCATCAAAATGAACGTACGGGACCTCATCAACGACTACCAGCAATTGACTTACCCAGTAACATTCGTATGTGCTGGAAACCGCCGCAAAGAGCAGAACATTGTACGCAAGACTAAGGGTTTCTCTTGGGGCGCTGCAGGCTTGTCAACAGCTCTCTGGACTGGTGTTGCTATCGGCGATCTCCTTGCTGCAGCAAAACCCAAACGTGGAGCCCGGTATGTCTGCTTCGAAGGAGCAGATAAGTTACCCAATGGCTACTACGGAACGTCCATCAAGCTCAACTGGTGCATGGATCCAAACAGAGGCGTCATGGTCGCCCACAAGATGAATGGCAAGACCCTACATCCTGATCATGGCAAGCCTGTTCGTATCGTGATCCCTGGACAGATCGGTGGTCGAAGTATTAAGTGGCTTAAGAAGATTACGGTCACTCAAGAGCCTAGCGACAACTGGTACCACATCTATGACAACCGTGTCCTACCCACCATGATCTCACCCGAGGAGAGTGCAAACTTGCCCGAAGTTTGGAAGGATGAGAAATACGCCATTTACGACCTCAGCACAAACAGCGCCATATGCTACCCTGCTCATGAAGAGAAGGTTCTCCTCGCGGATGCTCCGGCAAGCTATAAGGTGCGAGGATATGCTTACGGTGGTGGTGGAAGACGTATCACAAGAGTCGAAGTTACTCTTGATAAAGGCAAGTCGTGGAGACTGGCCAACATCCGATACCATGAGGATGACTACCGCAACGCTCCCGAAGGTGACACTCTCTACGGTGGACGTGTCGACATGTGGTGGCGTGAGACTTCCTTCTGCTGGTGCTTCTGGGACCTTGACATCCCTTTAGACGAATTAAGGAGTGCAGACGACATCATGATGCGTGCTATGGACGAGTCCATGAACGTACAGCCTCGAGACATGTACTGGAGTGTCCTTGGCATGATGAACAACCCTTGGTTCCGCATTGTGATCCACAAGGAGGATCATGCACTTCGATTCGAACATCCTACACATGCTACCCTGAAGATCAAGGGTTGGATGGAGCGTGTCAAGGAGGCTGGCGGAAACCTTACCAATGGCTACTGGGGTGAGAAGGCTCCTGGTGAAATCCAAGAGGTTGTGGTGAAGGAGCCTGAGAAGCAGATTTGCATGATTAATCCCCAGATCAAACGAAAGATAACCATTGATGAACTCAAGGCCCATAGTGGTGAAGAGGAGCCTTGGTTCGTTGTCAACGGCGAGGTGTATGACGGCACTCCTTATCTCTCCGGTCACCCTGGTGGTGCCGCATCGATCTTTGGTGCAGCTGGTCAAGATGCCACCGAAGAATTTATGGCTATTCGTAAGTCTCATCCAATAATACTGAGAACAAGTTAAACTGTTTACTGAAATTTACCTATTCAGATAGCGAAAATGCCAAGGCCATGCTGCCTTCATACCACATCGGCACCCTCGATAAAGAATCGCGTGCTATTCTCAGTGGCGATGCGACCAAGACAAACGACGACGCAAACCGAGACGTCTTCCTCCAAGCAAAGACCTGGAGCAAGGCCATTCTGGATAAGAAGACATCCATCTCACCAGACACAAAGATCTTTTCCTTCAAGCTCAATCACGAAGGCCAGCAGATCGGCCTACCCACTGGTCAGCATCTCATGATGCGTCTCCGCGACCCTGCCACCCGCGAGGCCATCATCCGCTCATATACGCCATACTCCGACGGCTCAGATCATGGTCGTCTGGATATTCTCATCAAGATCTACTACGATACTCCTGAGCGTAAGGGTGGTGTCATGACACAAGCCCTTGATGCCCTTCCCATTGGCCACTGGGTTGACTTCAAGGGACCTGTCGGTAAATTCGTCTACCGCGGTAATGGCCTCTGCACAGTCAACGACAGAGAGCGTCATGTCCGCCGCTTCATCATGGTTTGTGGTGGTTCTGGCATCACTCCTATCCGTCAAGTACTCCGCGCCGTTTTGCATAACCCTGAAGACACAACTCCATGTCTAGTATTCAACGGCAACCGGGGTGTGGAGGATATTCTCTGCAAGGAGGAGCTCGATCAGCTTGAGGCAGCCAATCCTTCAAGATGTCGAGTCGTCAATGCCCTCTCAAATCCGCCACCCGAATGGAACGGTCTAAAGGGTTTTGTAAACCAAGCCTTGGTTCCCGACCAAATGGATCTGCCCAAGCCAAGCGGAGAGGGCGACGAGTTGGTACTTGTTTGTGGACCACCACCGATGGTCAAGGCCGTTGAGGCATCATTCTTAGGCATGGGATTCAAATCCGATGATTTTGTATTCTTCTGAAGGATCTACTAGGCGATGGATGACCTGGTAGTCAAAGTGGACTGGCTTACGTGTTTAACGATGTTACTTTACAGGGGGGCGCAAGAAAAACGGCGTTTAGAGGATGGATTATTTTTTATTTTTTTTTTTGGTATTCTTTGGCAGCTCTATAGCTTCAGAGTTTGAGTAACGGACATAAGAACGAACAGTATGCTATACATGTTTTCGCAACCCAACCTGGTACATCTATGCAGACACGCTAATCCCAATCAATATCGAACTGGAAAGTGACTCCTGGTCATAAAATCGTAATAATAAAAAAAGAAAACAATGAACTCAAGCCGAATCAATGAGGGCTCTATCAATGTCCACCCTCAGAATTACCTTCAGAACTACCCTCGGCTCCATGGCCAGTTGGGTCAGGGTAATAGTACGCAGCAACGGCGATAGCGACATAGAGAATGATGAGCAAAAAGCCTTCCAGGTAGTTACTCTTTTGATCTTGGAGGAATCGTCCAACGGTAAGGATGGCGAGAATAAGCATAACAAGGTCAAAGACTGCAAAGTTGAGATCGAGGCCCTTGTTGAGACCCCAGCTAACGATGACAGCGAGGGGAGCGTTGAAGAGGGCAGTTTGCAAAGTCGCTCCAAGAACGTGACTCATGGCCATATTAATTTGATTATCCCAGGCCTCATCAATGGCGGTCAAATGTTCAGCAAGCTTCTCAACAAGTGGAACGAGGATGAGACCCATGAATGCGTCGCTGACGTGACCCTTTTGGATGACATGTTCGATCTGCATAACGAGGATAACTGCTGTCCATGCAACAAGGCCCACAGCGATGACTAAAGCGATGATGCATTCAGTCAGAGTAAGCTTGGGCTTGGCTTGGTCTTTGTGCTTATCTCGATCATTGTGTTCGTCCTGTTCGAATACAGCATCGTAAATACCATGGTGGGTTCGGGCCTGGAAAAAGACGTATACAAGGTAGGCGATGATCAGAAGAACCGAGATGACACGCGAGATCTGGAGTGTCTTGTGTTCGAGGCTTGCAGCGGTGAGTGACTGGCCATTGCCAACACCATGCTCGAAGACAGTAGGAAGGGCCAGAACAACACCACTACGAATCAGTCAGTAATTGAACGACAGGGAAAGACGGGGTAAGTTAAACTGACGCAGTTAGGAGTAGACCACTTCCAGCTTCGCTAATGGCCTCATTGAATTCCTGCTCTTCTTTCAACATGCCACCAACGAAGAAGCAAGCACCAAGGCATAAAAGCATGGTAGCGAGAATGGAACCCATGATAGCAGCCTTGATAACGTAAAACATATCCTTGGAAAGAAGAATCATAAAGAGAATGATTTCAACGACAGAGCCGATACTAGAAATATCTAAGTTAATGCTTCCTTGAGTTCAGATATAGAGAGAACGTACGTGATCTCGAGAAGAACACCCCAGACATGAGGCAGCTTTCGTGTGAGCTCTTGACCGGCAAAGCCGATCAAGTTGGCACACGGGATCATGGCGATATAGGCCAGCGCGAAAATGGTGACATGGTTGTCAGGCATAGCATCTGCTACATGTGAGCCAAGCCTGTTTAGAAGTCATTCATTGTTGGAAAAAGACTTACAGCGAACGGCAATGGCAGCGGGAACGAAAGGCCACAGAAAGTTGCAAAGCAAACTAGCTCGACTCGCTGATCTAAACGAGATCTTGGAGAAGTGAATAGGGTGGAAACCCTTTCGGCCACTCTCGCCCGCAGGCTTGATATATCGAGACATTTTGCCGTTGCCGTGATGCCTTTTCTCTCCTCCCTTGTGTTCGCTATATGTGTTTGGAACCGGAAGAGTGCGGTCGTCGGATGAGACTTGTCGCATGTCGGGAGAGTTGTATGAGCGATGGCGATGTGAGCGTGAGGAGGAGCGATCTCGAGGCATGTTGACTGCCTTTTGTAATTCCAGTTCAGTAGAGGTACACTATAGTTTTCTCAAATCTCCGACAGAGAAGGGTCGAGACCAGGGACTAGGACCTGGGGGCTTGTGGGAGGGAGCCAACTGCCAATGCCAGTGCCAGTGCCAGTGCCAGTGCTAGACCGCCCGCGTATACTATAGCGTTTAATTGCTGCAGCTGTATCCGTCTTGTGCCGTGTTGTGTCGTGTCGTGTCTCGACTTGGAGAGGCTAAATAAAAGGGAGAGGACCAAGCGCGTAGCAAGGCAAGGGAAAGGAAGGGGGAGCTTGGATATAAAGGTAAGAGAGAAGAGGAAAGCACTAAATCAAAGCTGCCTCACCTCAAAAAGAAGAGACTCGCTCCCAATCGATCCTCTCTATTCAATGCTATCCAAGCTTGCTCCATGTTTCACACCTAGACTCAGACTCAGACCCCCTAGCTCATCAAGAAAGGGTCTCACAACCAATCTCACAGTAAATAAAAAGACCCCTTGACCTCAACAGCCAATGAGACAGCTCCAGCATGATAAAAATGCGGTCACCCATAATGCTTGTGCCCTGCCAAGTTTCGTCTCCAGTAGGGCCAAGCCGGGCCCAACCGTTAATTTTCGGGTGGGGACATTGCTTAGCGGTGCCTTGAATCTCACCCTAGTCTATCGACGTCACTGACGCTTTTACCGCTGCCCAGACGACATCATTGTACAGGGCAACAGTCGATTGCTTACTGTGAAAAGCTCTTATCACGCTGTAACTTGTGCTCCTATCACCGACTGACTATGCAATTTCAGAACAGGGTCTGTCTAGTCGCCATCCATCCACAACCTACGTAGCTGCTAACTAGTGGCATCCAAATTATTCTTGTTTTTATCCTTATTTCATATCCTTCGCACTTTACCCTTCCAAGGTCTAAACCCAAGCCATCTAACCTCCTATAGGCCGCCCCAGAACACCAAATGATACCCTAGGCTTAAAAAAAGCTTGTTCATCAGCCAGACAGGGACCATCTTATTTTATAAACCGTAACCCCCTGTGCCGGTTTCCCGTCTACCGACACTCCCATCGACCTCTCTTTGCTCCTATTTGACGCCCGAATGAGGCTTCATGTCAAAGCTGCAACCCACTATGCCAGCCCTCTTCTACCATTTTCTGTGTCAGATTCTTAGGATCGTTATCATTCCAAACCTCATCCTAGATGCAACAACCGGCGGCCTCTCCCAAATCTGCCAACCAGAGCCGAACTAGATTTTGCAGTAACATTGTTAGAATCCTTGCATTCAAGAATCCTCAACAATCAGTATTGTTATTGGCGAATTAATGTTGTCTAGACACTTGGTATTATTCATGGTTGAATTAGCAGAACTCAATTGACACAGCTAACCTAGAGTATGTACCTGAGGCTCTACGGATATGAATGCCGATGCGAATAATGCTTTACGGCTCATATTGACTGTTGATAAGCTAAGTTGGCAATACAGCGGAGAAAGCTCCTATCTATTAAAACCTAAATCATGAGACTGCTATCGGATTTCACAAGGGCATTGCCTTTCAAGATGGAAGACTGCTATCGATCTTCACCAGAAATGCATATCAACAACCTTTCCTTGGATACACCTGGCCTTATGTTTTAAGAAGTTGGTTATTCCGCCGTGGAATAGGCCCGGGCCACTGTGATGTTTGACTGGAGCAAATATTATTATGGAATTCGACAGGAGATATACATCCGCAAAGACCCAAAGACTGAAAACCACCGGGAAAGTCGAGAGGAAGACGAAAAGTTGAAATGTGAAGCATATAAAAGAGATGTTGGTGCTCTGAGTGTGTTGCGTGAGACTATGCATAGTAGAATCAAGAGCAGCCAAAGCACAAGCGCGACGTAAGTCTTAGGGGAGGGAAAGTTAGTCAATGAAGTGACAACGAAAGGGTAGCGACAGCAGCATATAAGTATGAGCATCGTGTTGTTCATTCGTTGGAATCGCTAATGCTACGGTTTTCAAAAGCTACCTCTTTGGCCCGGTATGGAACAGGTTCTGCCAGAACAACTGTTTCAGTGCCTATGGGAATATTCAACTCTGGTCCCATCGGCAGTGACTCCAAGTCAATCTCGACGTTCAACAAAGTCTTAAGAATCACTTGGCTTCCCGCTTTGCTCATCACTTCGTTCGCTTGCTTACACAACTCAGATGCCACACATTCAACACAACCTCGCTCACAGTGACAGTCCTCGACTCGCTTCAGCGCATCCCGTAGTAGCTGGTCGACGTGGTCAAAGGCCTTTGTGCTGATACCTGACCCTCCCGCACCACCTTTGGCATCATAGAACGTCAACCGCGCAGGACGCTTCCGCTGTGACTCTTGTTTTGCAAACTCCTTCACTGCCGTTTTACATTCTGTCCGTACATCGCCAGGCATGCTGATAACAAACGCTGGTAGCAGGCTCATGATGGCATGCTCCGCAGCGTGAATCGCAGCGGCAATATGAAGCCGTCTCTCTTGGAGAATGCTCATCGCCTTCTTAGGAACATCGAGCCACATTCCCTTGCTGAAACGTATCACTGGCGGGTTGTCCACCTGTACAGCATCCAGCACCCGGTTCTTCTTGTCAACTTTGAAGAATCCAAACACATTTTGCTGGATCTTGATTGTTCCATAGTAAGCATGTGACCGGGAATTGGATATTGTTCTGATAGCCTCTGTCTCAGTTGGATCAATATCGGTATAATCACGCTGAACTGTCGTCCACTCAACTTTGACTCTCTCCACCCTGGCCATTCCTTTGTCCGGCTGAAAATCTCGTACAAGGTAAGGATTACCCTGATGAAGAAAAATGGCTCCATCGTAAAGTGTAAAAGTCGCCCTAGAGGCCTCCAGCTCCTCCAGCACAACATTCCGCCCGTTGGTGATATCGATAATTGCAAAGTGGTCGTCCTCAGTGTCTCGTATAGCAACATACTTTGCAGGGACAGGGCGAAATCGATCGTGGCAATGATAGAACCCCATGTCATCCCTTATTAGACGCTCCATACAGATCTTCGGCAAATCTTTGCCAAAGTATTTCGCATCATCTTTTGGACGAATTGGCATTTCATATGCTGCGCATTGAATATGTCCTTCACGCACGAGCATATTCTCCAGATCAACCTGCAACTCGCAGTTGGGCTTTGTAAAAAGCTCATCTGGGTTCTGCATATAATGCTGGTCTGTAGCAAACCCATCACCGACCAATATTGAAAGTGAATCCTTGTTGCGGCGCCCAGCACGGCCACTTTGCTGTCGCAGATTGGCAATAGTGTAGGGGAATCCCCACGTCATGACACAATCAAGGGAGCCAATGTCAATGCCGAGTTCCAACGCGGTAGTTGCAACAATTCCGAGCAGTTGGCCCTGAAACATTTCGGTCTCGATCCTTCGACGGTCTTGTGCTGTGTAGCCGCCGCGATATCCCATCACAAGATTGGTACATTCTGGTCGCCCCAGATTCTCGAGTTCCTGCTTGATGGTGCTCACCAGTAGCTCGCATTGCGCTCGAACTCTGCAAAACGCAATTATCCTTACGCCTCTTAGCATCAGCGCACAGAACAGGCGTGCGCATTCAAATTTGGTGCTGCCACGGCCAGACGCAGGATCGCCAGGGTCCTTGTACGGAGTGTTCCAGCACAGAAATTCTTTGCGTCCTGATGGAGAGCCGTCATAATCTATTAGTTGGACGTTTTCGATGCCAAATATGGTCTTGAAGTGTTGCTCTGGGTTGGCAACTGTAGCCGAACAAGATATGAACTTGACGCGTCGGTTTCCTACGGCGGCACAAATTCGCCTCAATCTTCGCATGATAAAGGACATGTGAGATCCCATTTGACCATTGTAATAGTGCAATTCATCCACTGTCGTTGTAATCAGTATATGCATAGAAGGTGTGAATCAAGGGAAGCACTCACCAACGACATATTTCAAGTTCTTCAAGTATGATCTCCATCGTTCTTCTTGGGGCAATATGGTAATGTGAAGCATATCGGGGTTGGTGAAAATGATTCTTGCTTGCTCTCGAATCTCATTGCGCTCAGTCATTGGAGTATCACCATCAAAAGTCTCTATCAAAGTTTCTTCAAGGCCAGGCATATAACTCATCATCTCTTTCAAACTCCTCTTCTGGTCTTGTGCCAATGCCTTTGTAGGAAAGATATACATGGCTCTGGAATTGAAGTCCTCTTCGAGGGCACGAATGACCGGGAGTTGGTAGATTAAACTCTTGCCAGAGCTTGTCGATGTTGACACCACGACGTGTTTGCCATCGTGTAGACTATTGAGAGCTTCTGACTGATGCGCATAGAATTGAGTGATTCCCTTGGCGTTGTAAAGAGCATTGACCAAATCCTGGCTCAAGAGAAAGTTGAGGTCCCCATATACAGCCTCCTGCTTCTCGAATACACGGTGGCCATCTGGGACAATCTGTCCAGTGTACCACGGGCTCTCTTTGAGCTCCTGTACGATTTCTGGCACGGTCTTTCGTTCCTTTGGTATGCTTTCTGGGATAGAATCGGCTGCCTTCTCTGGGGCAAACTCTTCTTGGGCAGAAGGTGTGGGGATGTATGCCTTTGTCTGTTCTTTGAGAGTTTCAAGCGGATCTACTCCGTCCTCAGAGCATTTATTGAGAAAGACGTTGATGGCATTGGTGAATCTTTGATTTCGCCTCTCAATCAAGTTTGTCATTTGCTTTTGGCTGAAGACAGGCATTCTCAACTGCTCGTCTCGTAACTTTCGATTCGGCTTCGTTGGCTCGCCGGCCTTTCCCGGAACTTGCCTCTTCAGATCGCCATCGATGAATTCGAGAAAGAGGACCTCCCGTCCTGCGGGTTCAAGATCCCGATCATGTTGCTTGTCAAGACTGTCCAAGCCAGTGTAACCACCTACAGAAGAATCATGCGCGGGAGCCTGAGATCTGAATGATTTGCCAGTGCGGAAGACTTCGTCTCTTTCAGTGCCTTTGACATCAAGTTGCAGCATATTCTCGTCGACGTATGCAAAGAAGAGGCCCTCTGGGCGAATCGCCACCATGGAAGCAATCTCATCGACCAATAATTCCCGTTGGATATGAGCTTCGACAGCAGATTTGATAGTGTCAAATGTCGTGGCAAGATGTTTTCGAGTCGTGCAGAAGGTATAGACAAGATTGAGAGCTCGATGCGTTCGTTCTACCTGCTTGAACTCTTCTGGCCACTCTGAAACGCAAGGTATTACCGCATTGCTGGCTTCTTTCTTAAGTGCAGGTCGCCCTTTTACTCCTTTGCCACCTCGTTTGGGTTTCGAGCTGCTCGACTGACCAGAAGTCGAACTCTCAGCTGTTGAGTCTTCTTCACCATCACGCTTACGTTTCCCTCGATGCGACAAAGTAGGCTGTGAGTTTGCTGTGTCAGAACCAGGTAGGTCCGGTATATCCTTGTGCTTTGTCATGTCATTACTAGAATTTGAAGAAATATGCGAGGCTCGACTCAACCATGCCAAGGTGAAAGCTAATTCAATACGTGAAAGTGGCGACGTCATGCATTATCGAGTCGCGAAATTGATGCCAAATCACGTGCACTACAATAACCTCACTAACAACTTGAACCAGTTGATATAAGCAATACAAAGCCTGACAGAAATGCAGATGTTGTTATATCAATCGAAGCGTATTTATTTGTGTGAATATGACTGCATGACCAGCACACACGGCTGTAACTTTACCTCCGTCTACCTTCTCCAGTCTCCAGGGCTTATACTAATGGCTTCCCAATACCATTGTTAAGGGACAACAATACTCCCCAAGTGATAGCCATGTATACATAATTCTATCCATGCTTCTGCGCTAAAGCCAGAAAGCAACAAGACTCACACGATGCACTGTGTCAACATGTGTGTTCCAAGCTGGGCACGACTTTGTATCCTTCTAATCGTTTACCCTGCTTACCATTTGCATAAACGGCACCTGGCCTGACCGGCTCCCTTATGTATCAATGCAAATCCCCATTTGCGGCTCTATCAGGGGTTGAGGTTAGGAATCACCTCTTCATGGGGTTTAACAGCTTTGCAATTGCTTTCCAAACAGTTTCTAACTGTTCTGAAGTTCTTTTTGAATGATTCCAATCTCATTCATGAAAAGCTTTGCGTTAGCCGCTGACATCTACATTACGTTTGTCAGTTTCAAGAAGCACCCAAACAACTCCAACTATTGCGACTTACCCTCATTGTGATGCTCACAGGCTTCGATTGTTCACCCTCAAAAGCGGTGAAGAGAATTCCAACAGACTTCAATGAAGCCTTTTCTTGGAACTTCATGGCGGCGACAAGCGCTGTGTTCAGAATAACTCGATGGGTCTGATCTTGGCGCATGATAAGACGGACAACCTTGTGGCCCTGAGATCCTCCTGCAGCTTCCTCATCCACTTCCAAAGCGGAAGCATCAAATGATCCAGGGATGACGGCGCCACTTTCATCGTACTCGACACAGGCCTGAGGCACATTGATCTTGAGCATGCCAGCACCTCGTTCTTTCCAACCAGCCTCTTTGTCGTGGTAGAACATCTTGGCTCTCACAGAGACGACCGTTGCCTCACCGGCTTCGCCATCGTTGACCTCGACTAGTAACTGTTAGTAGTGAGTTGGTAAAGAGACAGATAGAGAACTGACTTTTCTGCAACTTAAGCTTCTTTTTCTCGTCGGATTCCTTTTCTGGTGAAGCAGCCCGTTCAGCTTCAGGAGGTTGTTCACTCTCCTCTCTTTCTTCATCATCTTCTTCGCCCTCCTCAGACTCGCTATCAGGGGCACCGAATGGCTTCGCAGGCTTCTCGCTCTTGAGGGGCTCTGCACTAGGTGCGGCAAAGCTCGAGAGGGGTTTGCTACCCCCCAGAGCGGACCCAAAAGTGCTTCCGCCAAATGGGCTTCCGTTGGTTCCAGTCGATAAGCTAGCAAAAGGCGAAGCTCCTCCTGAGCTGCCAAACGTCAACTTGGGCGGTGCGGCAGGCTGTGCTGTTGTGGATGGGGGCGGAGAAGCAAATGAGCTAAGCGAGGGCTTGCCGGCAGCAAGTGATCCGAACGCACTTCCGCTCTGAGAGGCACCAAGAGAAGCAAAAGGCGATGCCCCGGATGATAGCTTGCCAAAGCCAGATGCCGCGAAAGCGCTAGCAGATGTTTGTGGTTGAGACTTTTTCGTAGGTGATTTGCCCGCTTCTGTATCCTTGGTCGCCTCGCTAGAAACAATCGTTGATGGCTGTAAACCAGAGAATTAGTTCAGTCCTACATCTCCACTAATAAGCTGTAGTTTGCATACCAAATCTGTATCTTCGTCGCGATGTCGCTTCTTCTCGGGCTCGGTTCGCAGAGCTCTATCTTTGGCCGAGTCAGATGATGCTACACTGTTCGCATCGTTCTCCTCAGCATCCTTGCTTCCCTCTAGTTGGTCATGCGCGCGCTTCTTCTTAGGAGAGGCGACTTGCTCCTTCAAGTCATTATCGGGCGCATCTGATGTGTTGGCAGCATCTTCTGGGCCAGATGTTGGGGGATCGGAAATAGAAGACTGCTTTAGTTCACGGCGAGTAGCGCGAGTCTCTGCGTCTTCCTTGGTTTCGACGTTCATAGGTTCGTTCTTGGGGCTGGCATCGGGAGCGTCGTCGGCCATGGCGTTTAGAGGCTCGGTGTGATGACGGCAAATTAAGGACGATGGTTGTAGGTTTGAGTTTGATAAGGGTAAGAGGTTGAAGCTTTTACAGACGTCAAACGTTGAACAGAACAAAAATTATAAGGTTTGAGAATCGCGGGTGGTGTATGTATGAGCAAAAATATGCGCTGGACTCGGAATCAGGCTGGGCGCAGATTGTCTGAGTTGGGTCACTCTTCGATGTTCGTTGGAATCGAAGTTGAGTTGAGCGCTGCGTGGAACCAATCAAACGCATGTAGAGTCGCCAACGTCAAAATACCCAGAGCTAACCTAGACACCTGAGCCTACCGAGCCTAGCTAAGGTAAGGTATTCACCGCCCGCCTGGCGCCAATGTCCACGCCAGCAGGAGGGGTAACAATCGAAGATCGAGCTTGGACGTCATTTTTACGATTAGACAAAGACAAGATGATCATGAACAACAGCTGGGGAAATATGAAACGGTCAAGAAGATTAAAGTTGTCTTTGTACTGAAACTCAATCCTTAAACATGGCTTTGTTCCACCTTTGCACAAAAACCCTGACTACCTTGACCGATCTTTAAATGGATCAAAACCCGCCAGTTCATACCTAGCTTCTGGTTCGGGAGCAGGGGTTGTAGCCTTGCTTTATTCCATGGCCACTTGAGATCGTGTCGCCGGGGAAGACGGGAGGTCGGCCAGTGTGACATATACAAGCCTAACAGACCTGGTTGATTGCATGTTCTCGAACTATTCATAGCATCATGGTTTGTGAACGCACGCCATCTCATACGTAGATAGTGTCGTGGCTTTCATATGCCCAGAGATCTATGGACCCAATGGCTTGGTACCTTATCTCCACGTTAAGTGCGCCAGGATCTGTTCCGTTTCGGGAAACAAACAAACAAACAACTTCCATATTCAATAGAGCACATCATGAAAAAAGTTGATATATGTTTGCAAAGAATTGTTGAAGAGACCCAAAAATCAGTCCGTAACACTCCATCACCTAAACACTAAACACCGCAGTTCTAGTCAGGTTCCGGTTCATTTCAGGTAAAAATACATCACTCTAAATCAAGCCTTTTTGCCAATCCATCTTTTCAAGCTACAACAACCGAATACCGCAACCCATACCTTGTTACAAGCCGTGACTTAGCTAATAAAGCACAGACAACCCAGGCCGAGATAAAAGACAAGCAGAGGGTATACTGCAATGGCTACTCGGTTCTTGACAACTCCGCTGCCACCAAGAATGCTGACACCAGCAGCCAGAGACCAGCTGATAAGGACGATGTAGATAGGGATGCGAGCAATCCAGTGAAGACCCAGAGCAGACATCATAGCAGCAAGAACCAGAGGGAAAAGAGTGTATCCGATAATGCAGACGCTCTGAGCGAAGGAGCTGTGAAAAGGTTAGCAAATGCTACATGCACATAGTCAGATAGCGAAACATACATGTTACCACCCAATAGCTTGATCTGTAGCGTCACGACAGCCTCACCGAGCCAGATCATAGCAAAGACACCACTGAATACAGCATCTCGCTGCTCCGCTCGGGCGGTGATGCTCAGGAGGACACTAAGAAGCAGACAGAAGATCAGAGGACCCCAGAGATCCCAGTCGCGAAGACCAGGAGTCATATTGCTCTGGAGCAAGGCCTCAGCATCAACCATACGGCTTGCCAATCCAGTGAGTTCTTCTCTTGTCCCCGAAATGCCAGCACCACGAATGCTAGAGTAAGCACCGCGCAGACCGTTCTCGTTATCAAACATGGTACCGCCCAGGAGATAGCGTGGGTAGAGCACCTCTTTGAGCTTAGCCCAGACGGCGAGCAGGTCGCGACGCAGTGTATCCCATACGGACTCGTCAATTGTGTTTTGGGGAGCTCTTCGGTCTTCGCCGGGGATTCGCGAGGTCAGGTAACCTTCGTTCAGCGGTCGCGATGATGAGCTGGAGCCGATGTTGCCTGACAAAGGCTGACGGGAGTTGTTGGTCGCAAGAGGGTCGTCGAAGTCGTTGAGATCGGCTGGATAGGTGTAAGCTTCCACGGAATATACAGTAGACCCTTATGTACTCGGGCAAGAGTAAGAACCTGGTGAGCGAGCACTTACCATCATCAGGGTCGATCAGGTCGTCCTCATCCTCCAAAGGTGGGTTGGCATAGTGCCCTCGAGCGCTGGAAGCGGACATGATTTAAAATCGTTGTGAAATTTCGTGCGATTCGATAATCCGGTCCTGCAATGCGTGCTGACTGCGGTAATATCGTAGCTGGCTTTACAGCGTTACAGTGGAATCGTGGTTTCAAAAGAGCGAGAGTTGCTGAGTATGAAGCTGACGTACGTATCTCTAGTGAACTGCGAAACTTCCACGGTCGCCTCTCTAGAAGCGACCCCTGATGAGAGGTGGCCCAAGCTTCCCTTTCTTTGTAGCCAATCACATACGCCCTCTAGTTCAGGTACGGAAATGGCTGGCTGTATCTCAAGGGCGAATCCAATTCAATCGAATCCCTAGAATAATAATTTTGATATGAAACACAGTTATTATGACAGAATCATTTGATTGAGGAGCAACAAAAAATGACCATTATATTAAGTACCTTCAAGGTCCTTTAAACTCACATCTGCTGACAATCCAGTTACACTATCCGAATCAATCTCACTACAACAGCTAACAACTGAATACCTTACTTGAGCACTTTAAGTGCGGCTCAACTTGAAACAAGTGTTGACCAGCTGAGATCAACTAGGAAAATAAATCCGCATCGACACAGCTAGGAAACATCGACAGTATTGAAGCTCGTTATGCAACGCAACATTCGAAATTCTTCTCCCATCACGTAATGTTCCGATGGCATTCTATGAGAATATTTCCTCATCATAAATATTTGCCTCCAAGATACTCTAACAGGCATTACCTTGCACTCAACTAATACCATCCGTTTGTGTTGTTATTGGGATCCTCGGCTGATGTTGTAGGGACTTGAGGGTTTCCATGCCAATGCTGTCCATCATCCCACTGGCTTGGAGGTTGGTCCACCGAAGGAACCGCATAGTTGGATGGATCCCGTTAATGTTGACGGCTGTTCTGAGCAAATGCCTCTTGGTTGTGTTGATAAGCCGATGGTTGGGAATACCCTGAATTGCCATGGTCATTAGTTGCATGGTTCTGATATCCCATACCAGTCGTGCTATAATCTGCTGTGCCTTCCATGGAAAAATCAGTTGACACTGAGTCCTGTTGATGGAGAGATGGCTGCTGTCGTTGAGCCTCTCGAGCCCATCGCTCAGCGGCCTGATTGTAAGGCCCCTCGTATGAAGCGTCCTCTGCTTCCGGGTCCCATACAGGAAGACCGTCGGGAGGTTGAGCCTCTCCTGATGGTCGTCCATGACTGTAAGCTGCTAGGTTTCCATTAATACCTACGAGGGCCCAGGCAAATACAGCAACATCTCTAATGGACTGCATGAGTTGGTCCATGGGCGGCCCGCCAGCAGGGATACCGCTTCGCAGTGGCATGTGATGAGGAACATATGGAGCTTGAAAGTTGTGAACGGCCTCGTGAGGATACTGAGGATACACAGGTTGCTGTGCCCAAGGAGCAGCGAAGATACCATTGTCGAAAGTGGAAGGGATATGAGGAGGGTCAACATTGGGAATCTGAGGTCTTGCTCGGCGGAGGATGACGACAAGGCCGTCAGAGGTACACGAGACGACCGCCTCCAACTCAACAGAAGGTGCCAACTGCCGTGCTGGGCGGCTGCGCGACCTGCGCACCTGGGGCCCGTTATCCTCAACCGGTTGAGGAGACTGGGGTGTGAGAGGAGTTTGATACCCAGCAGCTCTTGAACTGGAGCCCAGAGCATTGGAGCTCGTAGTGCGAGATTCACCTGAAGTTTCGTTGGAAGTAATACCATCATGCATATCCATATCGGGCTCTACCTTGATGGAGGGCCCTGCTGAACTCTGGTGGGAGTTAGACCTGGAGTCTAGATCCATGGCACCATCCAGCTTGACGCCACCGCCTTCAGAATCGCTAGAGCGGCGGCTCTCGGCACGTCGTTGTTGGTTCGGTGCCATTAAGCCACTTCCAGATCCATTCTGATCTGAATATGGGCTGTTGCTGGTGCCATTTCTGGCACGGCGAGGTCCCTCACTATCATTTGGTCCATTAATCTCAACTCCGTCGATTGTCGACTCTTCATCGACGTTACTCTCTTCCTCGTCGAAGTCTTCGGGTCGTCGTGGATCTCTAGACCAAAACCGCAAGTAGGCAATGGAATCGTTGGCCTTTGCACTCTCGATACATTTTAGCGCATCATCCAAGCAGTTTTCTTGAATGCATTCGTAGAAGCTTTTATGCTGGACTTGGTCCGATGGAACGCCAAGGATAGAGGCGACGGCATCGGTTGCAAACATAATAGTCAATGTTCTAGTGAACCGGTTTAGGATGAGAGCAGCTCGGGGTTCACGCTCTACAGGTGGCAACCTGAATTTGGGAGACAGATGTTGCAACATGTGATATCGTGGGTCTCGAGGGGAACGCGAGAAGAGACGTCGGACTTGTGGTGCGTCCAGAGCACGTCCTACATTGTGTTAATACATGCAAAGTGGTGTATCAGGGTGACAAGGCGACTGTATATGTATACAGAGCACCTCAGGGTGAACATACTCTCGCTCTTGGCATCACGCCGGTAGATACTGATACAAGCAAACAGAATATCATGGACAATTGAGAAGCAGCATTCACTGCTCACCCAATAACCATCACGAGAGCGAAGGCGTGCATAGTGCAAGACGGCAGCCTTGTCCAGCAAGACGCCGCGACTATGGACGGATCGCGCATACGGAATTTCATCCGGATGGAAGAACTCGAAAGCAGACCTATTGAGAACCTCCTGTGGAGAGTACCCAAGGATTTCAAAGATGGAATCAGACGCGTAAAGGACATTAGCATCCGGATGTAAATCTGGGTGAAAACGGGTTAGTGAAAGTATGGGAGAAACTTGACAGAGGCAACTCACTATGTATAGTCAAAAAAGTATGCTCCATGAAGATGACGGCGCAAGAGCAGCGAGCTCCGCAACGAACTGATCTGGCAGTAGACTTCTAGTTGAAAGTGAAAGATATGTAGGGCGTATCCAGTGAATGTTGGCTAATACCAATGGTCACTGGAGGCGAATACTGGATGATCGGTCAAGATCAGAGTTTAAGCGAGTGCACGTAGGTACTCGACAGCGAATAAATCAAAGTCGAGGAACAGAAGAAGTGATATAAATGGGCTAAAGGTCTCCCACCATCGATAAGTCTAACTCGCTAACCTGAGATAGTGTCTTTTGGCGTCAACTGCCAAAGTGGATCTAGTCGATAGTAGGGTGAGGATTTGTGATCTAGAGGCGGGTAGTGGAAGATATCTTGAGTGGCAGGGCACGGATGTGGTAATCAAGTCCGAGATCTTGGGATGCAAGTGCAGGAACGAAAACAAAGTACAATGTTTGGAGGTGTTCGAAGAGACGATCACTGGTCTGGTGAGGGCAAGAGTCTCTGATGGAGGAAATTGAAGTTGACGATGATGGGCAAAACCGAATAGCAATTGGGGTCAAGTAAAGAGAAGCTTCGGTACTGAAATACCTAGCAGTTACTGATTTCTCTCTATGGTGCCTAAGAGCACGCACTGGAGAGAATGAATAACGAGAATGAATTTGGTTCTTGCTGCTGAGATGAAGAAGTGCGGGCAGCGTAGAAATATATAAAAAGAGGCCAAGAGATGGCTGTCAATTGTGAGCCAGGGTTGTGCACGAATCAAGTCTGGGGGGCATGGTCCCGGGGCAATGCGTATCCGAGAATGGAGAAGTCAGCCGTATGAATGTGAGTAACAAAGAGTAAATATGAGGCTCGAAAAAAACAGGGAGTGAAAACTGAAAAATGAGATTCTCCTCTGGGCTTGACCGGGGGCTTGACAAGTAAGACTTAAGGTTGGTTGGTTGGTTCGCGATGTTTGTCTTGAATAAGAGGTTGTCCACATTCGACGTCACAGTTGAATGGTTTAGCGCTCGACTATTGATTGTTTGACTTGAGAATTTTGAACATGTTTTAAACTGTTGTTCAACTCCCTTGACCCAAAACGATATCGTCAACGATATACTCGAGACGACGTTGTTGTCGGCAGAATATCGTCACCCTCGAGCACCATGTCGTGTAGGTTTATGCACCCGAGACGAGGTTGCTTGCAAGGTATATTCCAACCCCATCACACAAGGACTAAAGTCTGAGGGGCACGAACTGCCACTTGCAACGATGGTGAAGAAACCCCGAAGTTCGTCGGATGCAATCATGCACCGTTGGCGGCGGATTTACCGTTTGTATGTATGTACCTGGATGATATTCATACGTACCAGGGTGCGAACAGACTCGAAATGAGGCTGTAGTTCTGGAGGGTGGTCACGATGTGTTATTGGGTTAGGCCGTCTTGGAAAAAGCAAAGAGGCTCAACGCCATCCTGGACAATCAATGGTTGAGTTTCGAGGATGGAGACAACAAGAGAGTCTCGTTGCTGCAGGGTTATCCGGTTGTAACTATGGAGAAAACAATTGAGAGAAAACGAAAATGACCCTGGAAAAGCTGAATGGAAATGGCTTGCAGTTCTCATTGTTCGAGGTCTGCGCAAGCAGTTGATAGGTTTGTTTCCCTCGGCGATTTCTCTTTAGCTTTCTTTTGACGGCGGGGGACGAAGAATGACGTTGAGCAGAATGACGAGTAAAATCAACGACTATCTACAAAAGAGGAATAGCTGGCAATCGCTGAAAGAGAGGGACCACAATTAAACGACGCCCCGATGTTGAAACAAGCGAGCTTAAACAAGGATCGAGTTTCTTGTGTTATCGATCGAGGAATGAATTAGCTTTGTTTTCGCTGATACTTTCCTCAATTAACACACAGGGTTAGGTAGCTTTCTCGAATGCCTGGCTGATTTCTCAACTGTGTTTCAGATGGAGAACTACCGCAGATAATACGGGACCCTCTATTGCACCCGAACGAGATTGATTCCTCGTAACACAATTCTTTGTTGCTTCATCTATTGACCATGGCAAAGAACAAGGAACAGTCGCATCTGCATCTTTCACCGCATTTCTCTATCTCTGAATGAATACTAATCACCACACTTTTGCATGGCCAGACAATTCGTTTTGTGTCTTGTAGCACAATATGCCATGTCCCTATCCGTATCAGCATGTCGTGTCCCTCAAGACTTGCCTGACGCAACAATGTTGTCACTAGCACCAGTCGTTGCTTTTGTGGCAACCTCGATAACGCTCTTACATACATAGAAAACCAGACCAGGTATTTCGGAGGGCGGACCATTGCAAGACCCTTGCTCTGAAGGAGTGTAACTCAGACCTAGTCTTGGTGCTACCGTAGTGGCCGAAGTCCATTCTTCAAGCGCGGGATCTGGACGTCGTAGGTTTGACGGCGCCTTTCCTGTTAGGTCGTTTCGCCCTTACTCAAGCCACAAGGGACCAGTGGACGGATGACTTGAATCCCGGCCCATCTCTCTTGATGGAGCACCGCTTGATACTTGATACTGCAAGGCAGGTCTTGTGTCCATTACCAAGTTAGACGAAATTTATCGGGAAGTCGTTGCGAGGACCCTTGAACATCCTAGCACGTCAACGCCTGTGCTGCGATCGATGGTGTGTGGCTTGCTGTGTTCAGTTGCCAGTCCCTGACATGTGTTATGATCGACAACTAAGACCTTGATAGTGAGCCTAGCGTGACGAAGGCTTGATTGGTATTCATTCATGCCTTTTGTATGAATGTTTCTCTTGCATTGAAAATGTAGCCGATGGTCACGAAATTTTACAGGTCGAAAGTGTGTCTACTGAGATGCCTCTTCGTTAACTTGAGCCAGGCATTAGAGTTAACCAGACATTCTAAGCATCGTTGATATTAGAAAGCCGAAAATGAGGAGTCTATGAGAAGTCGGGCGTTTTCTTCACTACACTCTCTGAGCTTCTATGTTTTCTGGCAGTCATAAGATCATACATCAATGACACAAAAGAGGTCGAAAGGCCAATACGATACGAGGCAGAGACACAATGACGCGGGTGTAATGAGTGACTGAAGCGTCAGAATGACAGCGAGTCTGTTGCAAACAGCACGTTTGGGTCGGATACGATCAGATCGAGCACTCGGCTGTACGAGGTGATGATGAGGTACTGTAGGTGAAGGCTTGTACATCTCAAAGCTCCGCCATTTCTAGATGTATGGGTAACAAGATGTTCTAGCTCACGGCATTTGTCTATGTGGTGTATCAAGAATCACACGAGCCATGAAGAGGCTGGATGCTCAACTGTTATCTTTGATATTCAAAGTCATAGAACTCCCTCCTAGACTTGGAAACTGGCATTCCTGAGGTATTTATTACGCAACTGATATTGACGATGATCCTGCGGTGTTGCTGGTGCTGCAATAGAGACTGGAACCAGAATGTGAACGACATAAGTGGAGTGGAATGATTGATGATATGTGGTGCAAGAAGACGCTTTGAGAGAACTCATTATTCTGCAGCCTGGAGGAAAAGCTCCATGGCCATGCGTATAATGTGTAAGTTGACATCACGATCCATGTCTTCCATTAGAAACAACCTAAACCCGAATAAATTGGTGGCTATTGAGATCCATGCTAGGAGGTACATGTGAGTTAAGTCGGAAATCTGGCGTTCGCACCTCATCAGGCCATTTCTGCAGAATCTCAAACCGCTGGTGCTACCTACCTAGGTAGTAATATTAGCCGTTGTTGAATCCAATTGTAAAGGAAGGAAACAAGAAAGATCATATGGACTGGTTCGCCAATGGAATTTCCCCCTCGCTGGCTGAACCAACCAGAGGTTGTCTAGCACTTAGCTCCACTTTACCGCTAGTCCCGTCGTCGCTAGGTCTTTCTTTCAACAACATCTATGTAATAACATAACAGCTTCATTCAACTCAACGCGCATCACATCAACAATCAATTCTTTTCTTAATTATTTAGCACCTTGGTGTGAACGACAAGACAAAGTAATTATGGCCTCTTATTCTTACTATTAACCTCAGCCCTCACGAATCAGAGACCGAAGATTTTGGATTTTTCTGCTTGTCTCAGACACGGCCACTTTTAAGCTCTTGTCAAGGGTGTTTGTTTAGTTTGTCAACCTCTCGTCAGCGTATCTCAGACTGCAAGCCTCCACAAAGCAACAACATCAAGCAATTCTTTCTTGCCTACACGCCTAAAAGGAGCACACGAGTCTCGTGATCCCGCCTCGCCCCGCCATTCCCTCCCCTGTATGCAATATTGGGTCGGCAACACATAATTCGGAACGGTTATCGCCGTTTAGCCAGCCAGTATGGCTATCACCGATGACAATGCGTTTGAGCTACCCAAGCTACGGTCTTCCTTCGCCCTAGAAGTAAGTATCTCCATACTTCATTGTATCTCCAAGCTGACCATCTCGATAGAACGATGCGGAGTTTCTTGAGAATGATAACGTTGCTGGTATAGCCCCCTTTTCATTCAACTCAATGTCTCATCTTTTCTAACGCGAGAACTATTTTTTTCTGAAAACCAGAGTTCTTCGATGTCAAGTTCTGCCCTTACCAACCTCTCGATGCACAGCCTGTCTTTGCAGCCATCAGCAAAAAGCATGTAAGTCTCCCCTGAACCTGCTCAACTCTGTGTCAACGAATTCTCACACGTGCCCAGGTGGTTATCTGCACCCTATCCCAAACAGCAGATAACAACCCATGCGAAGTCCTCTCGGTGATCAGAGATGATGATGTAGGTATTGCTTAATGTACTCTATCTGCCTATTGGGAATTGCTTACACGGTTTAGGAAGAGGCTTCTGCATGCTGTTGTACTTGGACAAAAGATCCCGCAACAGGAGCCCCCTACCTATGCATTGGTGGAGTCGATGCCAAAGTCAAGATCTATGATGTTGTGAATGGAAAGCTATACAGGGTAATCTTCTATTCCAGGAAAATGCTGTGCAATGGGGTTTGCTGACTCTGGCTTGATTGTAGTGCCTTACCGGCCACGGAGGTGTTCGTTCATCTAGTCCAATTTGTAATGCCTTGACACAGAAACTCATTCAAAACAGGATGTCAACGATCTAGCAACTTCGCCTGCAGATCCATCTATTATCGCTTCCGCTTCTGGTGACACGAGTATTCGTGTCTGGAGCATTGATCCAATTCACGCCAGCCGGCCCTGCTTGGTTATCCTCGCGGGTGAAGGTCATTCATGGGATCTTCTCAGCCTGGTGAGATTTCATTCGATTTTGGGCATCTACTTCCTCCCGAGTGCTAACAATGTCAATAGGCTTTCCATGACACTGGCCGTTACATCCTCTCCGCTGGTCATGACCAGATCATTAATTTGGTAACTAAACTTTAGCAAGCTTATGACGCATTTCTCTAACTCATCAAAGTGGACGCTTCCCGATCTTCCCACTGAGCCCATCACCACTCCTGTCCGTGTGCATTACCCTCACTTTTCGACATCAGCTGTCCACAGTGGAATCATCGACTGGTAGGCTTCGTGTTCATTGCTGATGGCCTGGGAGCTAACCAAGTATAGCGTGGCATTTTATGGTGATTGTATCCTATCTAGGGCCTGCCACGACAATGTTATCGCGCTTTGGAGAATAGAGGGTTTCTCTTCCGCAAATCCCCCTCCTCCCCAGAGCATGGCACCAACAGCTCAGACTACCGTTCCAACCAATTACGAGGAGGCTAGTCGTCTCACACGTTCAGCGTTTGTTCCAACGATGTCGCCGCAGTGCCCCTCTCAGTATACCATGCTGCTCCAGTTCCATACTCCTAACTGTGGCCCGCAGTTCTTCATGCGTTTCAAGTTACATTTTGTGCCGGATCAGCATCCAGTTTTGGCATTTTGTAATGCAGCAGGAAACGTTTTCTTTTGGGACTTCGAACGCTTGTTAGCGTATCGAGAGTTTATGGAAGTGCTCAAGGACCCCAACAGGGACAGGAGTAAACCGCTCCCGCATCCTGGCTGGATGAGGCCTGTAAAGGGTCGACCCCCAAAGACGGACTCTAATAAAGGCCGGACCGGAGGGGCCGACAAGGATACTCCGAGTGCCTTCCGAGCAGACGCAATTAGGTTAAGTGAAGAGATTGGTGACTATAACGCAGACACCCTGGAGACTTGGGCGTCGAGGTACAGTCAGGAGGATCCTCATGAGCCATTGAAGGCACATAAGACAGAGTCTTCATCAGCCAATTTTGTGGGTCGACAAGCAGCCTGGAGCCCCGGAGGAGAGTGGTGCATTGTGGTGGGAAGCTCGAATCAAGCATTGATCCTGCAGCGCTGGGCAAATAAGGGATCGGCATCAAGAGCATCTGCCTCTGCTTCTGCTTCCGCTCCCCCGTCTGTTCCCCCCTCTGCCTCTGTTCAAAACGGCACGATTTAGTAAAAGAGTCCAAAAGTTGTTCATGAACAAGACTAGACACCTCTAATTGGAAGACTTGAGTATAGTGGAATAGAAGTATCTTCTTCAGCATCACCCGATGGGTTCAAGACCTTCCATGCAGCATTGTCTAATTCGCCCCCATATGTGATTATTCTCCCCAGATGGTTTCTGGCACTCTCTTGTTCCATTATTCTTGCTTTCTGCGCGTCTTGGGTCTGAAACTGTGAGTCTGGGCTGACGGGCAGGACCAGATCTGCAATGTAAAGGGAGGCCATAGCACGCAATCGAAGATAATGTTGATTCCTCGAATATGGCATATCTTGCATCAGAACATCCATTCGCTTTGTGATGTCCTTCATGATGGATAGTGCCTGGACTCGCAGCTCGTCCTTCTTCTGAAGTTTTCGCGCTTCAAAGCTGTCGGTTTCGTCACTTGCGAAGCTTTCATCATGTCCGTAAGAATCGCGCCGGGGACTTTCATCGATCTCGTGCACCAGCCGATGAAGGGCCAAGGCGTGCTCTGTATGCGTATTGTAGATTTCGCAGCTAAACAGAGCAATCCAGAAATCCAAGGCTGAGACGATCTTGGGGGCCTTGTAGTCGTAGGGATGCTGTTGAATCAGGGTGTCGAAATAGGCCTTGATCTTGTTCATATTGGCGGCCCGGCCCCATCTCTTCATAGTTGCTGGCTTATTCTCATGAGGTTGCTCATCTTGTGGTAAAGTCTCTTCACCCTCACGCATAAGAATCTCGGCGCCAATAGCCCAGAGATCGTGATGCCGAATATCGACAGGGAGGCCAGACGGACGCAGCTGTAGAATAAGACCATACGCACGAGACGCTTTGTTTATCTCTCCTCGATCAAGAAAGTAGTGGATAGACTGTAAGAGAACATCGAAATGACCCCCCCGTTTACGGCTTGTGGTTTTCTTAGACTTTGGACGCGCTGCTTCGTCGCCTTCTGTCTCTGGATCTTCATCGCTCTCAGCTTCGATAGCAGAAGCTTCGCTCGCGGAAATACCTCGATGTGGAAAGTCGCGGATGCGTTGGGAAGGGTTTTCATCTGTGTCTGAGAGGCCGGCGATGGCGAACTGGGCAACTACACCAGGAGAATGACTGAGAGGGTTGATGGAGCTTTGAGGGAGTGAGCTTGGAATTTGGTCATCTGTTATTTCTGGCCGTTTGCGTTTATTTGTTCTACTTTGTTGTGAGAATGATGGGGGGTTGAGCAGGGAGTTCATTTTGTGGTTGAAATACGAAATGAGAAATGTTGAGGTTGATGCTGGCTCATGTGAAGTCTTGAAAGTCTACAGAGTTGCCCCACTGATGTAGTTCTATACAATTACTGCCGACAAGGACAAACAGCGTAGCTACAGCGCTCTTAATTACCTGAAGCAATATGAACAAACAAACAAACAGTAAGCTCATTGAAAAAACCTTAGCATCAATACTGCTAAAAATGATATTGACAATAGGCATAGTGAAAATTGAGAGACGTGAGAGCACTACAAACGAACACGCAATCCAATTGATAATGATACTATGGCTTCACATCACCATTGTCCAATTCATCAGTAATGTTCTTAGGTTCATTTCTATTGACCCAATCACAAAGCCCAGCATAATCGTCCTATGTACATAATATCCCCTCTACTTTTACAATTGCTTCGTCTTCTGCTGCTTGCTCTGTTTAGGTTCGGTCGAAGTAAGTCCACTGGCCAGGAGCGGGCTTCTCCTCAAGATCCTCCCAGCTATAAGCCATTAGCGAAACTCCAGATTGAAGGTACTGACTGTCGCAACTTACACCTTGGTCTTCTCCATGGTCTCAACTAGCTTAAGCTCGCCTTCAGCGACTTGAATAACTTCCTCAATAAGGCCAGCTCCGATCTTCTGCTCCAACTCGTGAACTCTATCGTGCGAATTAGCCCAGCTGTCCTAGTTGTAGTTGTCCGGAGAAAAACGTACTGGTCAGCAGTCATCTGAGGCTCATCCTCCCACTCAATCTTCTCGTGATCCTCAAGAGGCTTGCGCTCCGCCCAGGTAACCTGGTCCTCTCGCTCCTTGAGTGTTCGAACTCCCTCGTATTCAGGACCCTCATCCTCCTCGCCATTCCATTCCTCGACTCGGATATCGCCCGCCTCGTGCTTTCGGCCCACCACAAAGATCTTGTCGCCGAGCTTAACAGTGTGAGCCTCGCTGCCGTCAACACGGCCGCTGGCCACGCGGAACTGAGAGGAGTTCTTGCTGACGAGCTCCTTGGCGCGGGCCGCCCACTCATTATAACCTGGAGGAATCATCTGCTCAACGAGAGACATGCGGTGTTTGGTGACGGCCTCGACGGATTGACGATACATGGAGTTCTCGGGGATGTTCTGGAGCTTGCTGAGGGTTGTTCCGTACAGGTAGAGGAGGGTCGATCGGGGTGTACCATGAGTCCAGAGACCAGTGAGGCCGGTGGGAGTACCGGCCTCTAAGTAGCGCGCAAATACACGAGCTGTTGGCCTCATCATGGCGAGGTCAATTGGAATTGCTTCGTCGTGACTTAGAGGTTGACGAAATGGTCAGAGGAAATTGAATTGACCTCATTGGACTCTAGCCTGCCAGCATTGCCGATTCGGATCGCACGTGCGATATCACGTGACCCGTCAACATCGTCATGACGAATGAATTCCAGATTACATTCACAACAGGACTTGAGTAGAGTCTAAGAAGGTTGATAAGGCGGCGCAGTGTTGCTTGTTAATTGACAAGATCCAGGTTATGCAGGTGTATCATCGTTGATTCCATACACACTACATCACTAGGTCTCTACATGGAGCTAGTCGCAGACTCATGAATCTACTACATGTATATAAAGAAAAGGAGCCCACAAATCTTGAGTTGGTTGATATCTCAATACCTGAATCAAGACAATATCTTATACCTTCCAGACATGTAACATGGATCTTGACGTAAGAAAACTGAAAAAAATGAAATACACAATACAGGCTGCGTTCGCTCATAGCATGGACGTAAAGTCCGACTCGGCGTTTGCATGCCGTGTGTTTGAGCAACACATAGTCAAATCACCCATCACTCTGTCGCTGACTTAGGAAGACTCCTCGCGGCTCTTTCGGTAAGCGGCCTATAGCACAACATGTCAGCCCCTTTCTTTGTGTCTCTCCTTAAAAACCAGAGGCACGACGCACTTCTTGCTCAGACTGGAGGCCCTCAATGACGGGGGCGAGCTCAGTGAGAATCTCGTATGCCTTCTTGTGGTACTCAATCTGAGCAGAGACAAGCTCGGCAAGGTTGCGCAGGGGCTCAGGTGTGTCAAGGACCTGGTTTGGTCAGTATGGCCATGCTTGATGCTGATAGGTTTTGGGTGCGAACTCACATTCTTCATGACACCAACAGCCTCCTCTGTTTGGGTGACAAACTCATCCTCAGCCTTCTCAATCTCCTCCTGAGCCTCGGGGCTCAACTCTTGCTCCTCATGGGCTTGGTCGCCATGTGCATGGCCGCCCAGCTTGAAAGTGGTGCCCTTGGCATGAGCCTTGACCGCATCCAGGGAGAGGCGAGAGTTCTCAACGTTCTTGCGGGCGCGGGTAGCGAAAGTCAAGTTGGTGTTGAGGGTAGTGTTCCAACCGGCGAGGAAACGGCTCTGGATCTGGGCATCCTGGGCAAGACGAGCTTCACCAACACGCTCGCTGGCAAGCGCAAACTTCTCTAGGGCTGTTGCGAGGGGGTCCTCACCAGCACCAGTGTGGTGCTGGTGGAGAAGCTGGCTGCTAGCCAGACTGGCGCGGGCGACAGCATGGCTGAATGTCTTAGGCTGAGGCTTGGCGGCGGGAGGAGCGACGAGGGCGGCCTGAGCTTCGGCGGGAGAGGTAGCAGACGAGAGGAGGCTGACCTTTTCGCTAACGGTGCGGCCAAGGTCCTGGAAAGTCTCCTTGATGTTAGGGGGGTAGTCGTAGGCCTCGTTGGAGTACTGAGAGCTATAAAAGGCATATTAGATCATCGGCACCCCAAGCATGTGATGGCGCAGACAGATATCCAGTGGACTTACGTCACAGCAAGCATCTTCTGATGGGCTTGCTTGAGGGCATCGACGCGCTTCTCAAGGTCGATGTAGTCAGGAGGGAGTTGGGTCTGCAGGCCACATGTCAGAATAACGGCTGCACGATAGTGTAAAACGGCTCAACCCACCTTGTCCTCAGTTTGGCCGAATTGCTCCTTGGTATACTGGAAGGTGCGCGATGCAAATGGGGTGATAGAAGCCCCAAGGTTGCTATTTAAACATGGTGAGCCTTGGGCCTAATCATAGCCAGAACTTGCGGGAACAAGATTGCGCAAGCTGTGCTATCTTGTGAACTCCAGGGGAGCACGTACGAGAGGTTCTTGCCAAGGTTGGTTCCAAAGTTTCCGAAATCCATCTTGCCGGTTTGTTCGGGTTAATTGAGTATTCGATCGGGTATTTGATGCGAGGTCGATTGGAGGTTTGGAGAAGTGGAAAGGGGAAGTTCTTTTGCGTCAGCGTGGATTGAGGCAGAAGTAGGTAAGGTAAGGTATGGATGGTTAGAGATACGGGAACGCTGTCACAAGAGAAATCCCCACCGCTGTCCAGGCACTGTAGCTAACTGGAGCCTTGAGTTTTTCCCTTTTCCAGGGGCTCGAGGGGCTTACAGACCTGACTGGATCCCCTCCTTACAGTTGAGTACTCCCATTTAAAACGGGCCCGCCACCTGCCTTGTCTAGGCGAGTGTAGATCTCGCAAGGTGGCCCTAGCTCTTCTGTTACAGAAAGGTACCGATACAAAACTCCCTAATGGCCAGCCACAACTTAAGGGTAGCTTGGATCAGCCACGAGCTACTAGATAAGCCGCTTTGATGACGAGTCCCTTTTACGGGAATACTGCCCATGACATTACACATCAAATCTGGATTAAAGAATCGTTCAAGTGAAAGGGTATCTATCAATCAATTGGTAATTCCCCCAGGAATCCTATGGATCAGAGGTTCTTTTAAACTATATAAACGTTGCTCATCCAAACACCCCTTTGACATTCAAACTCTTCCCTTTTGAGCCATTTGAAAGCTCTCTCTATCCATTGCTCTCATCGATTAATCCAAGATGTGTTTATTGTCCGCCCAAGAAGGCTCAACTCCCCTGCATACCGACTCATAATCTCGCAAAATAGGACTTTGGTTGTCCAAGTTCGGTGTTGTCCAGAACATTGTCCAGTTGCACCCTGACAACTTGTTGGTTCCCGAAGATCGCTCAAAATACCACTTATTCACCGGATTGTCCTTTCTACTCCTCCACGATACACCATCAGGAAGACAGCCCCGCACCATGGCGTTGAACACAATATCGGCGCAACCACCACTGCCCTGACTCTTCCTCAGGACGGCAAATTTGTCCAGATATGGAACGTAACGACCTTGTTCATACGCAGTCTGGTCATCCAAACCTTCGGGTTTCTCCCATGTCAGGATAGCTCCTCCTTCGTACTCTCCAGCGATAATCACGCCGGCCAGGTTTTCGTTGACTCTATTAAGGTAATCATCGACATCGAGTTTCCTGCCAAATGAGTCCTCGATCAGATGGACCAGTCGGGGGAGGTCGATGCACTTGTCGGTCAAGCGAAGCCTGGGACTTCCAGGCTTGGGTGGCACCCACGGATTTTCTCGAGGATGCGGGAATACTCGAAGAGGCATACCCTTTTTAAGTAGAGTCGAGCCTACAGATGCCCCCATGGTTCGTTCCTTGCCAGAATTGGTTGGTGCGCGCGCCATTGGTAGAGATGACGAGAAGACAGGTTTGTCTGTGAGAAGGTTGTGCAGTAGTGGATTCTTCTTCCTTCGAGTCGTTACCATACCACCGATTCCAAAGAGGGAATCGGAGCTGGTGGCTTCGTTGGAACCCAAGGAGGTTGCCATAAGATTAGCCGCAGCATCTGGTGTGGTAATGAGGGCCGATGATGTATGCGGTAGCATTGCCAGAGCATCTTTAGCTAGAGCCAAGTTCGCAGCATGTGCAGTGATTGAGGCGCGTAGGCCCTTGTCATCTGCCAGAGGGGATCCGTCTGGACCCATGAGCTCTTTAAGAATATGTTCATATTCTTGTTCCAAGTTGATGAACCGATGGGACGCACCCGGTCGGCCCGTCATAGGTGTTGCTCCGAGTGGATCAAGAAGAATGATTCTCTCTACGAGAGCAATGGGTTTGGGAGGAGCAACATCAGCCTCAGTAGATGTGTCATTGGTATTGAACTGCAAGCCTGCAAAGTACCTGGTGAGAGCCAGCACGATTTGATTCGAGTCAACGGGTTGAGGCGGCCGAGTTTCGTCTCGGCTGACCACTGAAGGGATAACTGGCATCATGCGGTGATGCAAAATGTGGTTGATAAAGGCAGGATCCTCAACTCGGATATCGGTCGTCTGTGATGTACCCTTTTGTCCGAGAGGCTCCGAGCACACAAACGCATGCTTTACCACACGAGCTCCATGGTCTCCGAAGCTATCAATAGCTTCGCAAAGACGGAAAGCCTGGTCTTGGAAAGTCATGCGCGATTCATCCATGCCGCAATCGATAACAACGACGCTTATAAGTCCAAGCTTGCGCAATTGAGACAGCGTATTTGCGACTCCCGCAAGAGTATCAGCATCGATCTCTTGTGGAACGCGAAGTTTCATGATAGCAACATGTGGAGGCTTCATGGTGTCTGACTCCTTATCCTGCTGCGGATCGCCTTGAACGAACAGAGGTGCATCAGTGAGAGACTTTGGGTTCTTGCCGCCAGTGTACTTCTGAAGGTAACCTTTGGCATCTCGCTTGGTTGCTGATACCTCTAAAACAGAGACGATGAAGTCCTGATATTAATTAGATAAGTAGTGTAGTAGTATTTAAGTGACATACTCTGTCAATTGCTTTTTTCTTGGCAAGTGCTGTAGAAGCTGCCGACATGCGACGAGTGGCACCTTTGCCGAGACATGATGGCGAGGAAATGCTATTGCCAGATTGTGAAGCGAAGCCGCGGTATCGGGGTTGAATGGATCTCACATAACTATGTGAAGATCCTATAAGGCGTGTTTCTGCTGATGGTGCACAATGGCCTCGAGGTGCCTGCTTCAATATGCGAGGCCAGCTCATGATGTTCGGCAGTGACGACTTTGTGCCTGATTCTTGGCGAACGGGCAAGTATAGAAAAAAGAGCTTTAAGTCTTTGTCTTAAACACCTCCCCCGAATGACCTGCGATTTGATGAAATATAAACGGCCGTAGGGGGAGAAGATTCAATGTTAACTGCAGAGCATTGCTGGGCAAAGGACCCTAAATAGGAGGAAGATGCAAGAACACAACAGTGACAAGTGTTTTGTGCCTTCGTGAGTCAAAATTCCGCAAGACAAATGGAACCGGCACTTAAGAGTTATCAGATGGCCGGGTAGTGGAGGTGTAACAACTTTTTTTGGTCGGCGGAATGTGGACGATAAGCTGATAAGCCCCAGATTCTATGCCGATGTCGCTAAAGATGACGATGGATAACCCGATTATGACAAGAGACTATCAACTAATAAGAGAAAAAAATACACCGAACGCACCAACACCCAAAATCGCAGATCTCGAGTTCGTTTTTTTTTCTCTTCCCCCTAGCTTGGCTTTCGTAATCGTAAAACCGCCGAATACGCAAAAACCACTAAAACATCAAAGATTGTCGTCACCAGCAATCAAAGGGTCATAATTACAGCCAATTCCAGTATTGATCTGGTATTACGCGTGAACTTTCAGCTCTCCTTGGTTCTTGTCAACTTTTTTGATACTGTAGAAAGAGGCGCAGTGACCAAGAATTGGAATTGAATTCAACAACGCGTGATCGTAAACGTAAAACGCGCCGCAGCGGGAGGCAAGTGGAGGGAATACCCCTGATCATCCACTTTCGAGGCCAACCGAAAAATGTCTGGCCTTTTTTTTTTGTTTCTTTTGCTGTCAATTCTCCATATGAGTCCCAGGTGAGGCCGTGAAACCCAGCAAGAGGTAGTATTTGCAGTGGATTGTCAATTCACAATCACCTGTCACTGAACACACATTACACACAACCAACATCAATAAATACAGAAGTGAAGCTCTCATGATATCGTCGCAAAATATCGCCGGTCTCATCCGCAGAATTCCCGTTGTACGTAAAAAAACTCCACATTCTTTCCTAGTCTTGGCGTTTCGACCCACTCCTTATCAATCAGTTCCTTCGTGCCACCATCACCATTGAGGCTTTCATGAGCAGAATTCTCCGCGCTAGTTAGACTTTGGCGGGGGCTAAGACGTGGCAAACCTGCGATTTCGGCTTCTAGTGTGCTTTCTGATGCCTTCAAGGTTAGATTGATAAGATTTGATGTCTTGGGCCGAGGTTCTTGAGGCTCTTGAACGGATATGCGGATGATGACTCTTGGTGGTGACGTTTAGGAATGACTAGCTCTTGGCCTGAGCCGCATCGGCTATTGATGCGTCATTATTTCTAGTCTGCAGAAGTGCCGAGAGGAGTTGGACTCTTGTTTGGGGGCGACGGCAAGCATTTGACCTGTTGAACCTGCATATTCTGACAATCCTAAATGTCGCGACAACTTAGGCCCTATTTAAATCCGGGAATTGTTTTCGGGGATTTATTGAGCCGGTGACAGGCACCCCTTCTGCTCTAACAAAGCTTGTTTGAGCGTCAAAGGCAGTCTTATGACCACAAGTATAAAGGTATGAATGATATCGAAGGTCGATTGTCTCACCAACCTGCGGACACCTTTCGACAAGATTTGCCTGCGGTTTGGAGATTGCTGCTTGTTGATCATTGTCCCAGATGAAGTCACTACGATCATCAATTCCCATATGCTCTGAGCAAACATGAAACGATCTAGGTTGCAATATCTCAACAACCATCCGACCTGCTATTCAATCACACATTTGACACCGGTAACTCACGGCTCAGTGCATCGGATACTACCCGGAACTGCGCAAAACCACGACACAATGATGTACAAACATCCGTGGTTTCTCTTCACGGATAAACATCAAACTTGTGTACTTGCGTTGTTTATGATGCAACAATCGTCTTTGAAGTAGAGACCCTTGTTGTGATTAAACCCTGACCCGGCCGTTGAAGGTCCACCCTCCGGAGGATTGTTTGCGGGGCCGTAGATCCTGACGTCCGGAATTTAGATTGTCATATCATTTGACTGAACAAAAATTTGTTGTTTTCTGTCTGTGGCTTCAAATTGACCTAGCCACGACGATGATATACGAAATGTAGTAGCTTTGTCTTCGGAGAAACTCAAACCAGAGATTAACGATTGCGACATGGACTAGGCTCTCGGAATCCATGTTGAAACCTATCTCTTCCCGCCGTAGCATTATAAACCTAAAGACGCCTACAAAATAAGCATGTTTTCAGAAGATGTCCGTTGAGTAACAACAGCCATTTCTGGACGACAAGTCCCGTCGCGCTACGGTAGCGTATCGGCCCACGGAGGCCGAGACCAAAGGGTGCATTGGCCATTGGGTTTCCATGATATGATCTTTGCGTAACCCGTTGAGACATCAATAAAACCACGACAATCAGTGCCAAAAGAACATCAATTGATGTATGAGACACCTCAAGACATCATAGGCAATAACTCGCGTCATATATAGAGCCTTTAATGGCACAAGTAGCAATTGTAAAGGGCCGGCGTCTTCCGGAGGTCAATCCTTCATCCTCCGTAACAAGCAGCGGCCCGCTTCCGATGCATGTCCGGTCCACCCGGTATCACGCCAACCAAACATCGTACGATGCTCCCCTATTTCATAACCACAACTTTTCATTTGTCCACCGCCTGAGGCTGAGAAAAAAAAAGTCTCAGACGAGATCTAGAAAGAAGACGCCATGTACGTGATAAGTCATCATATATGTGTCTCTTGTAATGGATGGACCGGGCCGTGAAAGGGTTCGTGCTGAGTGAGGCCCGGTAATAAAACTTTGCCATTCTTCCTTTTCCCTAGATAAACTTGACTCGATCGATGGCTTTTGGCAAGCTAAGAAAGCTAAACTGTTATTAGCATTGTCGAAAGATAAAAAAGCAAAAGGTCTCTTACCAATTACATGCGTTCCGTTCTTCGCAAGGATCTTCCGTTTATTTTCTCACTTGCAGCGATCACTGCGCTCCCTGGTCTAGAGTAAGCCCCAATCGAACGACAATTCAACTGCGGAATTGGGGATGGATGACAAACACAACGACTCTCCAAATTCGCCCGATGAGAACAACGGTGTAATTAGTCTCAGCAACAGTCCGGAGAGTACTAATGGCGCCGATTCAAAGAGTCCTCATGTGTGGCTTGTTGGCGGCGGTATTGCATCTCTTGCTGCCGCTGTGTTTCTGATTGAAGATGCGCGTGTGCCAGGCGATCATATCCACATCCTTGAGGCATCATCAAAAGCGGGCGGGTCAATGGCGAACTTCTCGAAGCCATCATGGGAAACAGGGTATCGAGTGTCTGCAATTCGAAAAATGAGTCTCACATATCATTGCCTATATGGAATGTTAGAGAAGGTACCGTCGGACATTGAAGGCGAGACACTGGCCGCCAAATTACACCGATTCAACCAGGCAAGGAAGAAATTGGGCGCATCGGGGACGAGATTGGTGAGGCAAGTCATTGACGATGATGGAAATGAGAAGCCTGAAGCGGTTGATGTGAGCACCATGGGTTTGAGTGTCAAAAACCAATGCGACTTGATGAGAGTGGTTCTTGAGACGGAAGAAGAATTGGAAGGACTCGAGATCCAGGCTTTGTTCGAACCAGACTTTTTCGAGACGAATTTTTGGGACTTGTGGTCGTCGCTCAATCGGTTTCACCCTTGGTGTAGTGCTGTTGAGTTCAGGCGGTGTTTGCACAGGATGTTGCATGAGTTTCCTAACATGGGGACATTATCTGGTGTGGAGCAGGCCCCTGAGGAGGACTTTGAGGCTATCATCAAGCCTTTGACGCAGTACTTGAAAGCGATGGATGTCGAGTTTCGGCATGGTAAGTTCGGACATTCCTTTGAAGAAACAGCGCTGATCTGTGTAGGCATTCAAGTTAGTGGTTTGGAGATTGAGGATATTGGTTCAGACTTCAGAGTTACCGCCTTGAAAACATATCAAGATAACAAGCATATTTTGTTGGAAATTGGACCTGATGACCTCGTCTTCCTCACCCTCGGCTCACTCACATCAGGCATGGGCTACGGCACGAATAACCAACCTCCGCCGACAATGGAGCTTCGTGATTCAGCGCCTCATGAGCTCGATCCTTCTTGGACCTTTTGGGATAGACTTGCGCTTGAGCGCCCAAAGACATTTGGTAACCCGGAGGCATTCTTCGATCGTCCTTCAAAGTCAACATGGCTCTCCTTCACTGTCACACTTCGCGACCCAGCATTCTTTGATCACTTACGTAGCTGGACCGGAACACTAACAGGAGCTGTGCCATTAATAACCTTCCGCGACTGTCCCTGGATGCTCTCCCTCACAATTCCTCAGCAACCATACGTCAGAGACCAACCAGAGGGCGTCTTCGTCTTTTGGGGCTACGGTCTCTTCCCCGATCAACAAGGTCGCTACGTCAGAAAACCCATGCTCGAATGCACTGGCGCCGAAATACTCACCGAGCTTCTTCACCTAATGGCATTTCCTATCCAACCCACACTCGAACGTTCCATCACGATCCCGTGTCTAATGCCACTAATCGGAAGCCCATTCTTGACACGTAAGAAGGGCGATCGGCCAAAGGTGATACCAGACGGAAGCAAGAACTTGGGATTGATGGGACAGTTTGTTGAGATTGAGAGGGAGGTAACGTTCACGATGGAGTACTCGGTAAGGTCGGCGCAGTTGGCGGTTTATGGGCTTATGGGGTTGGACAAGAAGCCGCCGGGGGTTATGGGTGAGGATCATTCTGTTTTGACGTTGGGTATGGCGTTGAAGACAATGATGACTTGAGGATGGGGGATAACTGGGTTGTAATAGGCGTAAGGAAAAGTCACAAATGATTCGGGAGACTGGGCATACTTACTAGGTAGCTTGCACAAATGGATGTATAGTAGGAAGATGGGGCGGATTGTCTGGTGGAAAGGTATCTTAGGCATGGAACTCTTCAAGTGATTGAATGGGAGGGTGTTTGCTTTCGAGGACAGCTTCACTGCTGGTGGTCTTTGTGGGGTTATCTGTAACAATAGTTATGCAATGTGAAAGAATCCAATACGAATAGGCATCAATGGCTCATGCATATTGAAGATCTTGCTTCAACTTAACAGTCATATCCATTGTCTGAAATCTTATTACGCTGGTGACTGAGGCGTTGGCATCGCTGTGCATATCACATTGAACATGAACTAGCACCAATGCCTCTACCAACGATGACATACACTCCTTCATATCCCTTCTTATATTCGTTCAACATATGTACTATCACTTTACTAACATCTATACCCCTTATGAAGCAGAATATGTTCAACAACACCCCCATACTAAAGCATTCGCGCGGTTTAGAAGCCAGTGGCCCTTTGACAGTGCCTCCCCCAGGCGAGTCCCCCCTCGGCGTGCCCTCAGGGGCGTGCCTGGGCTCCTGCCTCACATCTTAGCTGCGCCTGAGGCTGCCTTGCCCTAGCTCGTCCGCACTTTCCACTAATATTCCCTGACAACGGACCGGCCTAGCCTTCCTCTTCCCCTCTTCTTCATTCTCCTCCCCCCCAACCTTCTTCCACCTTCAAACAACTTCACCTCCTCAACATTCACCTTTTCCCACATCCACAAATCCTCTCGACAATCCTCTCGACAACATCACCAGACTTTCATCCTGTTTCCACTTCATCTTTCATTCTGTTCTATCTCCACAAACTTCATTTCCAACGTCTTCCCTTGCTGTTGCAGTGATGGCTCCTGACAACAATGTAATCCTGCAGGTAGCTGCTCAATATCAGCTCGACTACATCCGTGAGTGGGAGAGAGAGAACCCTGAACAAGAGGTCTTACCAAATTACATCCATGACTTGCTCTCTGTCCGTCCCCACCTAGAACTTGTTGCCCTAGGGATTGCCTCCTTCAATGAAGAGGGTGTCAACGCTCGAGTAAACAAACGTTTTTCTGCCGCCGAGTATCCTCTTGAAGAAGCCCACGGTACTCCTTACTTTGCTATTGCATCTGCCTCCAAGGCTGATGAATCCGTTGCCGTCGTTACTGGAACGTCAGGTAAACCATACCAACAACCGTTAAGCCTCCATATAACTGACCAGCTTCCTCAGACGAGCTCCATATAGCTGGCCAGCTGGGGGTTTCCGATCGCGGTGCCTAGGAGCACTCTTCGGCTACCTCTAATGCTGCTGCTTTCGCGTCTTCTTCCAATTCTGTCGGAGATATCCCGACCACTCCTCCTGTTGCTACTTCTTCTCCGGCCATTGTATCTCAAAGTGGTTGCGGCAATATTGATGCCGCGCTCCAAGGTAATGCATCATTTTTTGTGATATCAAGTTCCTTGACTAACGCTGTACTCTCTCAAGATGATGCTATGTCTGACATCTACTCCGATGACAATGCTGGTGCTCCTCCGAAGTCGCCGGTGGTGTCCGAGACTTCCGAGTCCAACAAGAACAAGGCCTTAAAGGCCACACACGATGCCCTGTCCTTCCTTCACCCAGTGGAGGTGGGTCACATTCTTGAAGCCCGAGCCCGCGATGCAAGCCCGTCAATCTCCTCTCAAGAGGGAGTACATGGGACCCCTTCCAAGTTCTCGGACACCAGCGATTCCTCTCATATCAAATATGAGACTGCGCCTGCATCCCAAACCACTAACTTCCACCGTGATGGAGATGAAAAGGGCCTATTCTCCTATGATGAGGCTCCCTCTGCTACTCTCCCCGTTTCACCGACTGTCGGCGATGTTCCAACTCCTGTCAACACTATCGTTGAGGGTACTGGAAAGATCGTGAGCGGCGATGTCACGCCCGACGCCTGCCCTACCATTGGACCCTCTCTTGAGTCCGCGTTCAATCGTCCAACGCAGACTGATGAAGCTTCTCCTGCCTCTCCCAATGCAACTACCTCTGCTGCCGCTGATGAGGTCTCTCTTGCCGATGACGCAGACTCTTCAGCTGAATCCTTCATGGAAGATGTCAATGTTACTTCTGTAAACAGCATTTATGAGGATGGCAAGATTGTAAATTGCTTCAAATGCAGCAACGCCTGTGTCGGCGCTGTCATCAACTGCCCTTGCAATCACCAGTATTGCTCTGATTGCCTCAATGATCTGGTCAAGTCTTCTATCCATGGGCTGACTGCTTTCCCTCCTGTTTGTTGCGATCTGCCCGTTCCTGTCGATATCAATTCCGACGTTTTCGATAAGAAGACGTCGCACGATTTCTTGTGCAAGAAATTCGAGACACCCGGCGTCGATGGTCAGGATGGCAACTCTCCTCCTTCGTCTCGAGCTGAGGAGGGCTCTGAGTACTCTTTCAAAGGCTTTGAGGTTGAGCACAAGAACGAGAATGAGGCACCGTGTCGCGTGTGCGAACGAGCCACTGTAAAGGGCACCTGTAAGTTATCTCATACTGCACTTTGTATCAAACTAACGAAAATTTCCATAGATTGCCCGGACTGCTGCTATCGATGCAATAGCAGCAGAGTTGATTGCAAGTGTAGTTGGTGGGAAGAACGTCAGCTCCGTGAGAGCGAGCAGATTGCTCGACGAACGTCATCTTTTGAGGCAGGCCGACCTCAGCTTGCACCCTTCCGAGGGCCACGAAAGCCTCCTTCTGGCAGAATGTTCCCGCGGCACAATCAGTGAGTCCTCGCGGAGACCCAAATTGGGGTTTGCCAGCACAGAGGAATGAAAGAATTGGAGGTGTCGGGTCGATGCTTCGACTGCAAAAACTTTTTGCCCATGTTCCTGTGGCGATGCGACCGTTGTGAGTATTCGCTTTGTGAGAAGTGCCTGAAGAAGCGAGGAGTCCAGTAGTCCGTTGAAGTTAAAGGAGTGCTGCGGGAATGGTTGCCGAGGGCGAGTCCGTGGTTATGATGGAAATGACGAAGAGCTACGAAGCTATTGAGACGTTTTCGGGACGACGGCGAGACTTCGAAGGTTGGGAGGCATTCAGTATCCTTTTTCCAGTTTGTTTTGTTTAATGTGCTTTCTCTGGTGGGCTAGATCTAGCATCCTTTTCCCTCGAGAGTACTGCACATTGTATTGTAAGATAGAAATAATTTCAATGAGTTTTGTATCTTAAAAGTTTCACCATTGTGAGTAGTAAGACCTTTATGGTCGTGTTTTGGTGTCGCACGCATGCTATAGAATGTCTTCAACTGCGCAGACTGACCAATTGACTCGGACTTGCCTCTGTAGCTGTTTCTTCTGGGACATTCACTGTACACGTTAAGTTTGTAGTATTTAATTCCCTTTCATTTTTACTTGTGTCACTCTGGACGGAGGTTGCACAAATGGTCAGCATCTCCATACGTTCAGTGCTACCGACAGGGAGGTTACCTTGAAGCACTGAGACTTGGGGCCTAAGATTAGGATCTAAAAAGATGTCTTGCTCAGCATTTTACTTTGTTTATACTTCTTTATTTGTACTGAAATTTTACTAAATTTCTAAGTATTTGCCGACTTGTTATGTTTTTCCTGGAGTCAAGTTTTGTAATGCAATATGGATGCATCATCACAAAGACACCCAGATTGCCAATCACGTTGTTAATGACTGAAAGAACAAACGCAAACCTGATTTTAAACAACATTTCTATTCGGGCTAATAGTAAGCAAAGCTCATCGAATTGAAGACTTCATCGAAATGAAGCAAAATAAGCCCGGTAATCCTGCGACTGAGTTCTCCTTCCAATATGTAAGGCCAGTTTTAGTACCTGTACCATTTCGCCAACATGAACCGCATTTCGATTGACATCTTACCCCAGGCTCGGATTTCTCTCGTGGTGCTTTCAGATCGCCTGTCACTCTCATGCTCTGTAGTCATCTTTGTTGAGAGCTCATCGTCCACCGCTAGTTCTACTACAATGACGACAAGCCATCATGTGGCACACCCGACATTCGTGGATTCCGTTGCCGTATTCCAAGCAAAACTCGCAGTAATAGTCGTTGTCATTCTTTTGGTTCCATTGATGGATACAAGGCTGTCCTGATTGTTAGCTCTTGTGTTCCCATGCGCTTTAATAATTGTTTGACTTACAGCAGCTTCCTCTTCTTCTTCATCGTCTTCATCGTCGTCTTCATCGTCGTCTTCATCGTCACTCTCATCGTCACTCTCATCGTCACTCTCATCGTCACTCTCATCGTAGTTCTCGTCATAGTCATCGTCATCGTCGTAGTCTTCATCGGGATCCCCTTCCTCTTCGTCGGTGCAGGCGCAGGTACCCTATTTTTTGCCGCATCTGAAGCAGAATTGATGACCACAAGAACAAGCTATGAAGAAGCAATCGTCAGTTGATGTCAAGGGGATAACGAATATGGACTTTCTATAAGGATGATGTACTCACACATGTGGTTGCAACCTTCGGTCTTCTCAATGATATGACCGCATTGTCCACAGCGTTTCCATCCCTCGTTCTCTGCCATTTGCAGGAGGTCCTTCGTCACGTCGTCCTCGGCACAAGCTCCAACATGTATTTTATCCTTGCAACTAACACACGTCTTGCTCATGCAACGAGGGCAGGATGCAACTCCAGCTTCGTAAGACTCAGGCGGGATGAAAGCAGAGCATAGGTGACCGCTACAGTAGGTACGGTCAACTGTGCCATACTCGACTACCTTGGCCTTGAACTGATTAGCAATCTCTTGGTCAAGAAATTGGTCCTCGTTGTTGATAGGGATGGCTATGCTGCAGCACTTGGGCGGGTAGAGCGACTCATCTCTCATGCAAGCCTGAATGAGACGGACGAGGCATGGGTGACAAAACGCATGTTGGCATGGACTATCCAAAAGTAAAGCCTTGGAAAATTTGTCGCCACAAGAGATGCACTCTTTCTCCTGGACTACTTGGGGGATTTGGGGGTCCGACACGAGGCTGGATCCAGAGGTGAGTGCTGAGCGCGTCGCTGTCACTGCATCTTCTGAGGCTGCCAACACAGTGTCTTCCTGGTAATTCTTGAGATTCTTCGAGTCGTCAGTGTTGTGTTTCTGCTTGTCAAAAAATCCGGTGCTTTAGGAGACTCACTTGACCCTCACCGTCCGACTCAAGATCAGATCCTAGGTCTCCAGCTTCACCAAGTCTCTGGGCGAGGCGTCGATCTTTCTCTACTTGCGCATCAGCTTGTATCACAGCACGAATTGCAGCTGCGTCTGCCTCATCGACTCCATCCAGGCTTTGAGCCAGGTCGTTGTCCATGGTGGTGGTGGTGGTGGTGATGATGTAAGGTTGAAGAGGGGAGAAGTGGGAGGGTAATGAACTAAGCGATGAAGGGGAATCAAGTAGGAGAACAGAAAAGACTAAAAGGAGGAGAAAATAACTTGACAGTAGTTAAAATAAATCAGGAGCATATTTATAATGCAGATCATCAAGCGAATCACTGTTTCAAGTCCGTATCCGGCAGATGGTCAGTTAATATTTTGGCATCCCATACAATGTTTGAGGCCCAGAGGTTACACTACCTCTCAGGGCCTCTTCTTTAGTCATCAGGGACTTCACTCACCGTTGATACCTGAAGCAGACGTCTGTGAAAGAAAGAGTGAAAGGCCAGCACATGAAAGTATGAATACGGATATAAAGAACCTCATTTCTTCACCCTATTTCTTTTATTTACTTTTTCCATTCTCTATTCGTTCCCTTATCAACTCCTTATTAGTTGAATGTGCTCCAGGGCTTTAATTGAGAAAAGGTCTTCATTCCTATCGATAAAGAACCCCCCCCTCGCCTGACTTGATCAACCATCAATCCTTCCACCAAGAACCTTTGACCTTGGAGCAAGAACACCAACGTGATCCCAGACGTTGAAGGGAGCCACTCTCGGATCGTTACTGGGAGGAATAACCAAGAGATCCTTACTGAGGTAGTAAGTAAACCCGCAACAAGTCCCGAGGATACATAGTCGATTCCCCCTCATTGTCATGACAACATTCGATTTGACGTCAACCTCTACCAAGTCCTCTTCGCTATAGTTGTAAAACACCTTTGGCTCCTTCTTCTCGGCCTCCTCCACCTTCGCCTCCTCCTCCTGCTCCTCCTGCTCCTCCTCTTCAGCGTCCTCCTCCATCTGGATTCTGTCGCGCGGTTCGAAGTCATAGTCGATGAGCCAGAGTCGTAGCTTAAGGACTCGAATGACACAGAGATGGAGAAGTAGCAAGAAGTGACCTCGGGGATTCTTTCTCTGGAGTTGGTTTCTGAGTGTTGTGGGACGGGGATCGTTCAGTGCAATGCCGTCGGTCCAGGTGTTGTCATACACGAAACCCATGTTTTCGATCATGGGGTATCCATCGAGCGTTGGCGAGATAAAGTTGTCTCTGAAGAAAAGGATTGCCGCTTCTTGGATTGATTGTAGTGGCATCACTGGCGTATAGATTTCAGCTGGTCTCCGCCACCTCCTGTCTTCGATGATGAAGAGATCTTTGGCAGGATGAGTCGCGACAATGTTGCCAGGTACATCGTCAACCCGGTAAACTGAGGCAAAGTCCCTGTACCACTCCTTTCTACCGATCGTCTTGTCTGTGTCATTGCTGATCCTGCTCTTCCTCCTCCAGGCCTTTTGGACCTTCCACGGTTGGTTGTGTGACCTGGACGCCAGGTCAACGTCTTTTGCGACATCCTCCCTGATTTCCGACCACTTCTTTTTCTTGAACCGTCTGCAGATAACCCATCGAGATTCCGTACACGCAGTCCACATTCCATAATCCCAAAAGAACGTTGATCTCGCCTTTTCATCGAATCCAGACATCATGTCTAGGACTACCGGGGTTATCTCGTCGCGTTCAGTGTTCCCCCCTCTGTAGTAAGGTTGGATATTGCAGGTACATTGCCTATTTCCGCAGCGTATGACCCTTCCGTCAGAGTCGACCAGAGTCAGGCTGGAGCCTCTGTACACGTCTTGCGTGCCTCTGTACAGACCCTGCGTACCTCCATCTCCAAATTTGTGGACTGCATTGTAGTTCTCGGACGGGAGCGGGCGAATGGCGGACTCCCAGATCATGATTCGCATATCCTGGGGTAGATCTGGGAATTTGTAGAAGGACGTGAGATGGACTGGCTGGGCCAGTTGGCTCTCAACGAAAGGCAAGTCTGTGGACATTTGAACTGATGAACTTGATAGAAAGAGGAGTCGTCCATGGCCACGGCTTGCTGAGGGGAGAGAATGTGAAAGTGGTGATGTGTTCTTTCAGAGCCGAAATTCTATTCACACACAAAATCGATATGAGGGCTTGTCGAATACTGGCTTGCGATGCTGAATAAGGTTTCTTGTTCGATAGGAACTTTGATAAAGTTGCGGTTTTGTTGGCGATGTTGAGAGGGGGGGAAAGGTTAACAACGGCAGGATTGGTTGAGGCTTCATCTTGCTCAAATTAGATACAAAGAGGACGAATGACATTTGAAAATTCATTTTGATAAACTCAATAACTTTCACAAGACCTTTTCAAGCGGATTTTCTTTGCGAGTGATGGTTCTTCTTGCACGAGGTAAGTGTAGACTCCTCATTTGTTATCCCCAGCGAGCAGAGCAAAAGGACGCCTCTAAACAAGGGAACGGAGATAACTGGGCATTCGGCAGGCACCCTAAAGTTAGGTTTATGCTCGACTCATCTAATCTGTCACTGGGTCGGGGTCTCGACTTTCCTTGCTTCCCCTAGCTCTGGTGTTACTCGCAGGGGTGAAGGATAACGCAATGCTGTGAGCATGCCAGAATGTTGGACCAAACCATTTTTGAGATTCGGAAGCACAGGGAGAAAGGCCCGGAAGACATCCAGGCAGCCAGGCTTTGTTGGCCTTGAGTTTGTGTGAAAGATTGTAGAAGCCTGCAGTCAAACAAAGCACAGTCTGGAATGGAATGGTATGGTATCGTGTGTCACTGAATCATGAGCCTATCTTTGTTACAATCACATCATCCTCCCTTTGAGTTTTGGCCCATTCAAAGGGAAGTCCCATGTTATCCTCATCCCCTACCTGCTCAACAACGGAGATAACTTCAGTCCCAACATATTTCAAACTCAGACTCAGCAGGGCTGCGATATCTGGTATGTAGTTCAAAGAGAGATAACGTTGGCCTATCTGTTGATCAATTAGTAACAACATGCAGTCCACCAAAAAAAAAAAAAAAAAAACAGGGTGCGCTCCCGTGGCCTTGGCCATAGCTTTTTCAAAACTATATTCCTAGTCAGTACACTCTGATCAGGCTCTGGGCCGGGACACCCCATTCCCGGAACGTTGATCCGGCCACTTCTCTCCTCGCAAGGCATTCCCAAATCCGGCAGCTGGTATATCTGAAGGAGGTGCCACGTATTTGAACGGTAAGTGATTGATAACTTGTCTTGCTGTGGCGAGCCTTGTGATCAATCAGTGAGGTCGTATTGCCACCGCATCGGCACGACATGGGAGGGACCATCTCAGTTGAGGCTTAAGATTCCTCACAAAGGTTCTCTCAGTTTCCAAGAATTCACCCTTGTGTGTCAAGATGTTGGCCCTGATCAAAAAAACTTAATCTTGGAAATACCAGGTTTGGGTCTATACAACGTGGCATGACTTGTCCTCGGATATATCAACCGTTATATCTCGGCATTGCCGCATTAGATCGAAACAGGATTAAGGGTAAGGGGCTCTTTTCTGCATGTTTCATCGGCAACAGCATGTCAAAGTGACAGATCAACTATACCTATCAGGTATTTTCCTCCGATGTCATTGTCTGAGTCGTCAGTTCCAACGTTGAGGTTAAACTTTGTCCGCTCAGACTATATGTCTCACTTGCAGGGATTACAATGGAACCGACCGCATAAGCGGATCTCCCTAAACGGCATATCCGAGTGAAAATCCTTTCAGCTCTGAGTCGATCACCACGATTCATCTGATGGAACCGAAAACCATTCCCTGATCCTTGATTGTTAGCAAAACGTCACTTAGGACTTTTTTGGGTCCGGTTTTCATCTGATTGCCCGAGCTGAAAACAAGGGTTTGTGATATTTGGATCTGCAGACCGTGGGGAATTCGTACAATGTGGTCTAGACCGTTCGGTTAACGGGACCCCTGTATAGGCTGTGCTTACGATAAAGCATTGATTGGCTCTGGATGAAATGTAAAGAGACCCTTACAGCGAATCTGAATTTCCCCCTTCTCCTCATGGCGAATTTCTTCACTGAAAAAAAGCCACATCGGCTAATTGGCCAAGACACGATACGATAAATGATTGCCGATGCAGGAGGACAGAATAGGAAGCCCAACAAAAATGATCAACAGCAACTGGTGATGGGCAGCGACGTGCGTCTTCCAGTAACAAGTCCCTAAAAGTCAGGGCTTACTACGCCGCAGTGATCGCTACAAGATCTCCCTGTGTCGTCCCCTTTCAGAGGACGCCCACCCACTTTTTGTTCAACCGAGGACACGGACACAAACATCCCACTTTCAACGTCACCTCGACGACTTCCTCTCCATCATCTCCGCCTCATTTCGTAGATCTAGGGTGCCTCTCACCTCGTCACATCACATCACAGTCGCAATATATCTTCAATGTCTGCGGTTGTGACTCTCTTTAGCTTCGTTGCGAGGTAACGATGCGGCGGCGCGCAATTGTCGTCATCTCGAGCTTATCTAAGACTGATCGATCTTCATTCGCCTCGTGAATATGGCCGCCAATTGGCATTCTCTCATCGTCAGAGCGTTTGAGCTACCCGTCGTAAGTTCATCAACTCTAACCTTAACTTGACTTCAGTGGCGTTGATACTGACTTACTATCTAGGAGGGCGATGACTCTCGGGTCGGTTCTACGCGCGATGGTTCCAGTGGTGGTACTCTAAGCTCCAACAATGCTTCAAAATCGTCTTCACTGCAATCCCTCGGCGGTACATTCATACCCGTCATCATTTACTGCGCAGTTTGCATCATCTTCTTCTCAGTTGTTCGCCCAAGGTGTCATCGAGTATACTCTCCTCGAGCGATACCCAGCTTGCGTTCCCCTCAGTAAGCAGCAAATCTTTCAGCTCTTCGATCAATGCTGACAGTCTTTGTAGCACGGCCATACCGCCACTTCCAACAGGCTGGTTCAACTGGATCAAGCCCTTCTTCAAAACACCCGACACTTTCGTGCTCAATCATGGATCTCTCGATGGATTCTTCTTTTTGCGATACCTCAAGGTATTGCGAAACACGTTCCTCGTGGGCATGCTGATTGCTTGGCCTATCCTCTTTCCAGTTCACCTCACTGGAGGCAAGAAGCTTAGCCAATTGGACATGCTGACAATTGGTATGATTGAGAACAAAAAGCGCATGTTTGCCCATGTCGCCGTTGCCTATTTGTTCTTTGGTGAGTGATCTAATTGCATCGCCTAATGACGCAATGCTAATTGACAGGCTTTATTCTCTTCACCGTCATTCGCGAGTGCTTCTACTATATCGGTATTCGTCAAGCTTATCTCTCGTCTCCCCACTATGCCAAGCGGCTTTCATCTAGAACAGTACTCATCACTTCTATTCCCGAGCGATATCTTGACGAAGCCCGACTCCGAAAGCTCTATGGCGACTCTGTGAAACGCGTCTGGATCCCTCGAACTGCCAAGGCTCTTGTCAAATTAGTGGAGGAGAGGGAACAAACTGCGATACGCCTGGAAAAGGCCGAGATTGCACTCATCAAAAAGGCAAACTTGGCTCGCAAGAAGCAACTCGGCAAGAACCCACCATCGACTTCATCCTCCGCCGAACCATGTTCCGGAGACTCGAGTTCGTCATGGAGAACTGAACCCAGTAGTGAAGTGCCTCGCACAAGCTCTCCACGACGTGTCGAGACCTCGGAAACCCATGTACAAGAGAATGAGCATGGACAAACCCAGGAACACAAGTCAACTACTGAGGTATCCGAGAGAACTAGAACCGCCCACAACAATCACGATATACTCGAAAAGTCCGCCGAAGACCCCGAATATGTCCACCCGTATGGGCTTAACCCAGACCTACCCGATGTACGAGGATCCGTCGCCGCTCAATGGCTTTCCGTGACAGCCAGACCCCATCATCGTCCACTGCACAACTTTTTTCGCCGAGTTGACACTATTCGCTGGTGCCGCATGAAACTAAAGGACCTGAACCTCGAGATTTACAAGCTTCGACGTCAGGTTCGCCGTGGTGATGGACAGACACTACCCGCTGCATTCATCGAGTTTGACACACAAGAAGCTGCGCAAGCGGCGCACCAAGTTGTCGCTCATCACCGCCCTCTTCAGCTCGCTCCTCGTCTTCTCGGTGTTCGGCCAAATGAGGTCGTCTGGAGTGCTCTTCGAATGCGTTGGTGGGAGCGCATCATTCGGCGTTTACTCATCATGGCTCTCATCGCCGTTGCGATCATCTTTTGGTCCATCCCATCCGCCATGATCGGTATCGTGTCCAACGTAAAATTTCTGAGTGGTCTCGTGTTTCTCAAGTGGATAAAGTTATTGCCCAGTCCTATCCTTGGCTTTCTTCAAGGTTTCATCCCTGCCATTGCTCTGTCTTTCTGGATGTCGCTTGTCCCCGCGATGCTTAGGTGTAAGTTTATTACCCGCCCCCTTTGATACCATCTACTAACTTCTTCAGTCTGTGGTGTCCAAGCAGGGATTCCTTCTTTAGTGCTGGTCGAACTGTTCACCCAAAAGGTCTACTTTGCTTTCCAAGTAGTACAGGTCTTTTTGATCACGACGTTGACATCGGCCGCTTCCGCTACGACCATGCAAATTATACAGCAACCAATGTCGACACCCAACCTTCTCGCCACAAACCTCCCCAAGGCGTCAAACTTTTACCTTTCATACATCCTAGTCCAGTGTCTGGCCATTGGAGCCACCGGCCTTCTACACATTTTCGAGCTGATCCGACATCACGCATTCGGTAGAGTCGTGCAGAACCCAAGAACTCGCTTCAATGTTTGGTACAACCTTCGTCCTCCTCGCTGGGGTGGCATCTTTCCGATCTATACCAACATGGCGTGCATTGGTAAGCCGGATATCCAACTATCCCATTCTTATGCTAACATGACTAGCCTTCTCTTACACAGTTATTGCCCCGTTGATCCTCCTCTTCGCATGCGCCGGCATGGCCTTTACACGCCTCATCTATCGATACAACATTCTTTACGTATTCGATTCGGAAATGGATAGCCTTGGCTTGTTTTATCCTACCGCCCTTCTTCAGCTCATTATCGGACTTTACTTGGCCGAAATCTGCATGATTGGCCTGTTCGCCATCAATTTCGCCTTTCCGCCCATGGTGCTGATGCTCATATTCCTGATCTTTACGATCATCGTGCACATGTCTCTGAGAGACTCGATCTCGCCCCTACTTTCGAATCTTCCACAGACATTGGCATTGGAGGAAGAACTACAGGAGCAGGAGAGGGCGGAGGCGGAGGCCAAGCTTCAAGCAGCCGCGGAGTCGGGAGAGGCCAATGGGGGCACTGCTGCCAGTTACTTCGATATGGAACAGAACTTTGGCGAGGAGGAATTCGAGGAAGCACCGACAGACGACGAAGACGATCAACTTCACTCTGGACCACAAAGCTCGAGAGCTGTTGAGGGCGCAGGTGGTCTAAGATTGATAGCGACTGAGTGGATCAAGTCAAGCACCAAGGAGCAATTGAAGAAGGAGGTGCAAGAATCGGGGGTGAAGAAATTCTTGGACAAATGGATTCTCCCCGACAAAAGGTCGAATCCAGATCAACCGCCGTCCTTCATACAGCGATTCTTTCACCCTGAGATCTACGAAGACTTTATTGCCTTGCGAAAACTAATTCCCTTCGAAGAACTCGCCGATTCCGATTACGCCGGAGACGAGAAGTTGTCTAGTTATTGGCCTCCCGAGCTTTGGATGCCAAAACCTGTCTTGTGGATCCCTCGCGATGAAGGCCGTGTCAGTAGACAAGAAGTTGCACACACGAGAAAGATCACGCCGATCACGGATGTTGGGGCGTCATTGAATGAGAAGGGATTGGTCATGGTTGATGTTGAGGCTGCGCCGTTTCCTAGGCTGAGACTGGTGCACTGAGCGAGTATGATGTATGATAGATGTTGCCATGATACCCTCTTTTGCATAAGCGTTGGATAATATTGCAATGTAATACATTTACAATACCGACATTGTCGCTTCTGTTCCTGGTGTGCTGGTGATTTCTCCGTAGTACGCTTTGTCGTTGGGTTCGCGACCGAGAAAGTTGCTGAGGCTTTTGAGTTCTGGTTGACTTCCTCCTGGTTGAAGAACAAGCTCGCGGTATCGCAAACCTGTAGTCTTGTCCATTGGATCAAGCTTGAAGTGGCTAACCCACAAGTCAGTCGCGTACACCTTTGACCTGCGACTCATTAGCACTGCACTGCAACCGTCCTCTTGTCGTGATCACTCACAAAGCGTAGGTAAAATACGCAGCATCATATGCTCTAAACGGATGCGCAAAAGATGCCTGTCCAATACTATCCGCCCTTCCAAGCCCCATAATCTCCGTCTTGCTCTCATTCCACAGCTTCGTCGTATCAACAGGCTTTCCCTCCTCAGCATTATGAATCGTCAGATCAAATAACGCCAGAAACACCTGATAGAGCATCGCATGCGCACCATTAACATGTTTCGTCCTAGCGATATCCAACGCCAACTTCTCTGGCAGTACCTCTCCGGGTCTTTGCCCCTCGTTCTTTGCTTGCCAGAAGGCTAAGTACTCGTCGGATAAGTATGAATAGTGTTTTCCAAGGCGTTGAAGAACGGAGGGAACCCATATCCAGTTCTCGAGAAGAATACTGGGGATCTCAACGAAATCGCGCGCGCAGCCGTGTTGGTGTTTTGTGTGGGTGACGAGTTTGTGGATTGCGTGACCGAGTTCGTGAAACATTGTTTTGAGCTCGGAGTGTAGAAGGAGAGTTGGTTGAGAGGGCGTGTGAAGAAGGGATGTTATTAGTGACGAAGAAGGATGATGGCGTTTGTTATCTGATGTGATGAAGCCCTTTGTCACGTTAGCATATGCTGCTTGGAGTGTTGTGCGAAGGAGACTTACAGGTTGGATTAGAGAGCTATGCGCACCTGCATACTTACCCTCTCGAGCATAAAGATCAAGATAGAGATATCCCAGAAACTCACCACCTTGATCTTCCGAGTTCCACGCTTCGTAGACAGTAACGTCCTTCTGCCAGACAGGCGCGTCAGTCGTCGAGATGAAGATGATGCCAAAAATCTCCTCAAAGATCTTTAACATGCCCTTCAAACTGTGATTGACTTCAAAGTACTCCGAAATGAGAAGTGAATCGACAGAATATCTCTCCTTCTCCAATATCCTCGCATAGAACGCCCAATCCCATGCATTCAATCTTTTTGCGTCCTCTACATCCTCATCAGTGCCGTGATCTTGAATGTAAGCTTTCTTTATCTCGAATAACGTATTCATCTCTTCATCCGCAAGAGGTTTTAGTTCTGTTCGAAGCTTGTTCAGCATCATCATAACACTCTCAACATTCTTTGCCATTTTATCCTCCATTTTGAGTTCGGCGTGGGTTTTGAAGCCTAGCATTCGCGCCGTGCTGTTGCGCAGTTGGACAGCTCGCTCAAGACGTGTAACATTCTCGGGGAAACGACTCTCCTTCGCAATGTTGTACACTTTCCGTGTTTTGGCGCTGGTGGTGTGTTTCATGATCGAGACCATGTGGCCTTTCTTGAAGGTTGCTTTGAGTTTTGTTCCATCGTCATTGGTCTTCATTGCGTCGAGAATAGAAGATGGTACACCGTTGAGTTCAGCTCTTGTAAAGAAGATGCCCTCGTCGGATTCACTAATTGTTTTGCGCGCCGCGACGAGGACTTCGTTTCTTTCTTGTACAGCAGCCATGTATTTCTCCCTCATCTCCTCATCTTCAATGCCCGCGCCAGTGTTCTGATACGCTCGATGTGTCTTGAACAAAGTATATGCATCTTCATCGCTCAACTCCTCCTCCCCGTTCTGATGTTTCTCGTAAACCGCTTTCACTAGAGCAGCTATATCTCGGCGCATGAGACCTTCTGCATTTGCCTTGAGGAGCATCTCCTCCGCTGTACGAGATGCATCGCGGAGGTCTTTATCTTCTGATACAGAGCTAAAGAGACGAATGATGAGGGTTTGTTTAGATACAGCGTGGTCATCGTTTAGCATGGGGGCCAAAAGATTTGAGAACGTTGCGATTGAGGGTGTGAGGGATGATACGAGGGTGTCTTCAAGGGTCGTGGTGGAAGATATGAGGGAGGATGTTTGAGAGAGAATTGCGGAGGGTGTTGTTGTGAACGAAGGCGGTGGTTGAGGAGGTTTGCGAGACATTGTGTGAGTTTTTTGAATTGTAATTCTTGTCAAGAGGAGAGGGAGATGGTGTTGCGGGCGGGTAAGAAAAAAAATAAGTCTCATGGGTGATGTTGGAGATGTTGAGTTTTGAAAGCGCCAAACTGCGGGGCTGGTGTTTTACCAGGTCGAAACCCATCAAAAGGTCAAATATTCAAAGAAACGCCACGGCTCTGCTTCACTCTACGTAGATAAAACTATAAAACTAGGGATTTCTCTACGGAAGCCTCATTTGGAATGTGAGTCCTTGCTTTCAAGCCTCTCATTTCTCATCCTTAGCCTCATGCAATTCCTTACACTCACTGACAGTGGAGCGAATGCATTTCTCGAGGATTGTATAGATAGTAAATTGTGCAAACTATGGCGCAAGGAAGCAGGTTAGTTTATAAAATAAAGTCTTTGTGAACATCAGTATCTCAACAAAGAATGATAGAGGTCAAATTTATATATACCTTCCCTCGTCATGTTGTTATCCCAATCGCTTGCCATTGTTTGATTGGCAATCTACCCTGTATTTGAAGTCCATTCTGGGTTCAGAGTAATACAACAAGAAATCATGACTCGGGGATACCTCCGTTTATGTGGAATTGGGGCTAAATCACATTTCTAAAGAGATTGAGGTAATCTAATTTCTGTTCATGATTATATCTGTTTTACACTGTCTTGTTATTGACTCTTACAACAACTTCATCATTACCCACATCATCACCATTCTCAATCACCAACACCAGCGCTCCTCTCACAACAACCACCCGATCAAATCAAACGTTCCTTTACCTCTACTGCATAACCAAGACATTTCTGAATCGAGGCTTTCCAGCCATGAGACTATCAACCGCTTCCTGTACCTTATCCAAAGGAAACTTCTCAATCATGCACTTGATGTCATGAAGCATGGAGAATCGAAGAGCCTCTTCACTGTCAAGAGCATGACCGCTAGGCCAACCAACAACACTAGCACTCTTCAGAACCAGCGACATTGTATCAATCTCCGCTGGGCCAACAGGTGCGAGGCTGAGTAGCTTGCCCCCGACAGCGAGACCATTGACAAGTGGTGATACAGCCTTGGGGTTGGGTGCTGTCTGGACAATGATGGCTGCACCGCCGAGCTTGTTGAGCTCCTCTGCTGGATCGCTCTTCTTGGTGTTGATGTAATGATGAGCGCCGAGTTGTTTGGCGAAATCGGCCTTGTCGTCGCCTGATGAAAGTACAGCAACTTCATAGCCCATCTTGTTGGCGTATTGAACTGCAAGATGGCCAAGACCACCAAGACCCTGAACAGCGACGAGGTTTCCCTGCTCAACGTGCAACTTGCGAATGCCATTAAAGACAGTAACACCAGCGCAAAGAATAGGAGCAGCTTCGGCAGGATCCATCTCCTTAGGAACACGAACAACAGCCTCGGATCTCAAAAGAACATATTCTGCAAAACCACCATCTTGACTCACACCATTGATGGCTTTGTTATCGCACATCTGAAATTGAGCGCGTTGACATTGACGGCAAGTTCGGTCATGACCACCGTGCCATGGTCCACCAACACGGTCGCCATTCTTGAAGTTCTCGACACCTTCGCCAACTTCGACTACATCGCCAATGATTTCATGGCCTGGAACACGGGGGAAGACATCGCCCATGTGACCTGTGCCGAGAGCAATGTCTGAGAAACAGACTCCACAGGCGAGGATCTTGACAAGGATTTGACCTTTGGAGGGGTGCTTGAGTGGAACATCGCTGAGAGTCCAGGATGCGTTGGCTTTGTCGAGGACACAAGCCTTGTAAGTCTGAGGAAGAAAAGACATGATTGATGTTATAATTGACTTGTTTAGTTGAGATTTATTGATGAGATTGCGATGATATGAGATTCTTCAATGAAGAAATAGCCACAGCTTTATATACAACAACCTCCAACGCTTGGAACCACCCGTATCTCTCAGAGACTAGCACTGCATCATAGTAAAGTGCATTCCCATCCATTGGCTAACTCCGATCTCCGATAACAAGTTCAGCGCATCATTCAACGGAATAAACTCACTTATCGCAAACTCCGAGTATCATTGGGTAATGCCCGGACTTAGGGTGTTGAATTACATCACCGTCACTTCAGCCATTCCGTTCTTGGTGGTGATCTCGGGCGTGTCTAAACCCGTAAATGGATGTCGGAAATGAAGTCATCAATTCTTCCAAAACCGAAAGCTCCTCATTAGATAATAATTAATCCGATGGCTGGAATAATCCGAGCTGAGCTCAAGCCACACTCAGCCACACCTGAAAATTTCCCCCACCATCCCAAGTTCAAGCATTGGATTTCGTGATGCGCAAAGCTTACAGTGAACTTCAGTAACTAAACATGCCTCTCGATACCTCAACATACTCATTAGCGCTCCTGCGCGTCGACGGCAGAAGATGGAACGAACTTCGTCGTCTACATGCTCAAATTAGAACTCAAGATGCAGCTGACGGCTCATCATATCTCGAAATGGGCCATACAAAAGTCATGTGCGTCGTGACAGGTCCTTCAGAGCAACAGGTTCAAAGACGTGGTGGACAACAAGCTCCTCGCGATGAGGCCGCGATCAACGTCAATGTTGTGATAGCAGGTTTCTCTAGCGTGGATCGAAAGAAGAGAGGGCGCAATGACAAGTAGGTTTTGCTATGATTTGGTTTGGAGTTGGTGCTAATGATGTAGGCGCATACAAGAGATTGAAACGACGATTGCGAATGCGTTTACTTCGAATTTACATACACATTTGTTTCCTCACTCTTCAATCACTATTTCGCTCCATGTTCTATCACAAGATGGATCTCTCCTCGCCGCGCTACTCAACGCTACGACCCTCGCTCTCATTGACGCTGGTATTCCCATGACAGATTACATCGCAGCCTGCACAGCCGGTTCAACATCGACCTACGCCGCCGGTGACGACACAGCCGATCCTCTCCTCGATCTAAACAACCAAGAAGAGCAAGAATTGCCATTCTTGACCGTTGCGACACAAGGTGATAGCGATCAGGTCGCTGTACTTGTATGCGAGAGCCGTGTGCAAGTTAGCAGGTTGGAGGGTATGTTGGTGGTTGGCGTGGATGGATGTAAACAGGTCAAGCAATTTTTGGATCAGGTTGTTAAGGATAAGGGTGCTGAGATGGTAAAGGAGGGTGCGGTGGAGAAGAGTGATGCTATGGGGATGGATTTGGATGAATAGATGATACCAGGATTTTGCATTGGGTCATAAAAACATGGAGTTATTTGTTTGATCTGCTATATGACAGGTATGTCTTTGCTATCAAAGTTATAGTCACAGACTAATTGTAAGATTTAAAGAGAATACACTCTACAGTTCATCGTGCTTGTCCTCCTTGGTCTTGGGCTCAGCTTCAGACTCAGCGACGGGTTCAGGGTCAGTAGCCTGGCTAGACTTCTCCTCAGTCTTCTCAACGATGACACCCTCGGGAATCTTCTTCTTGGCACCCTCGCCCATGCGAATAGCGTCAATCCAGTTCTCAACGCTAGCGAGGCTAAAGTCGCCTTCGTACTGGCGCCACCAGTTTCGTCGGGTGTTAATAGCGATCAAGTTGACATCGTTCTTGAAACCAAGAGCCTTGGGAAGAGTGGATGCAGCGTCGCTATCGGTGGGAACAGCAATGATGGGGAATGTCTTTCGGCCACCGTGTACGTACTTGGTGTTGAGGTGGGAAAGCGAGTCAACAGCCTTCTCTCCAGCTTCACCAGGAGTGAAGACAAGAACACAGGTGTGAGACTTGGGAGCGAGACACTCCTCGGCGAGCTTCTCCAGACTAGAAATAGTAGAGATAGGAATGATAGTGGGGACTGCCTCGGCAGCCTCAGGAGAAGACTCCTTTGACTCAACAGGCTCCTCCTTGGCAGCCTCAGTGGCCTTGCTCTTCTTGGCGCTCTTGGACTCAGCTTTCTTGGACTCAGCTTTCTTGGACTCAGCCTTCTTGGACTCGGCCTTCTTGGACTCGGCCTTCTTGAACTCGGCATTCTTGGACTCGGCCTTCTTGGACTCGGCCTTCTTGGACTCGGCCTTCTTAGGCTTGGAGCTCTTGGTGTTGCCAGTAGCGTGAACAGGGTTAGGTTCTCCAGCCTGGGAGAGGAACTTGACCATGTCCTTCTTGACCATCTCACCATCGTAGACAATAGGATCCTTGCCTTCTCCAGGGATGAGAACAAGAGTAGGGAACTTCTCAATGCCAAACTTCTTAACCGCGGCGGTTTCCTTGTCACGGATCTGAGCCACAGAGATAACATCAAGGAAGTCAATGGCAATGCTTCGGATCAAAGCGCTTGTCGTTCCTTTAGAAGTGAAGAGAATAGCCTTAGGCTTATCACCCTTAAGGAAAGAGTCAAGATCCTTGTCGCTCACACGAGTAACATGGTTGTTGATCTTGCTCATGACAGCCTCTTGAATAGCTCCGGCAGTTCGTTGACCCTGGTAGTCTTCAACAACAGGGTTACCGGTTTTCTTTCCAGGACGAACAATCTTGAGAGTTGGGAAGCCCTGAACACCCATGCCACCACAGAACTGCTTGTTGGACTCATCGTCACAGTCAATGGCAGCAACTTGGGCAAGACCATCGAGGTTTTTGGCGGCTTTTTCATAAGCGGGCTTGAGGTTCTGACAGTGACCGCACCAAGGAGCGTAGAACTCGACAATCTATGATGTGTAAGTGCCGATACTTATTTAAGGGGACGAGAATGACTTACAGATGTGTAGTTGGACTTTGCAATAAGCTTATCATAGTTGCGGGCGTTGACTTGAAGAACAGGTGAGTTCTTGGTATAGATGGCAGCTTGAGCCTCTGGCAGAGCCGCAAGAACAGCTGTCAAGGTCACCAAGAGAGAGGTGGGGTTATGCATCATGATGTACAATAGCCTGCCAAATACAATAGGATAAAAAGAAAGGACGATGTGTGATGGATTGAGTATAAAGAGAATCTCTTGTTATACGACTCAAAAATGAAGTCTTTGTAGTCTGCTGGTCCTCGTCAAGAACAAAGTGGCATCTTCTGGAAAAGGAAAGGAAAAAGCCACGGTGACAGACACAGACCTTCACGAAAGTGAAGCCAGGGTCTCTGATTCGACAGTCGAGCTAAGGCCACTTGTGGCGTGAGCTGGTCGAATCCGGGGAACCATGTGGCGGTGCCCACCAAGCCCTTACGTCAATGGCCTAGGCAGACGGACAAGAGAGAGGAGGAGTAGGTGAGGGTGGATGATCTCCAAGACAACTTTAACTAACTTGGAGTTGGCATCAATTTACGCCATCTTGACTCGAGCCTGAACCTTGGACGATTCTCGCTTTTACTCAACCTAAGATTAGTCAAGGGCCTTCTGCAACTCGACCAACATGGCAGAACCTCTTCCGGCTGCGCTCAAAATCCCTGAAGTGAGCCGCTTCATCAATCGCGCAAATCAGTTGAGAAGCATCAAGCCCGCTATCGCATACTGGTGTAGGCAACACCCACAAAGCTCTCCTGTGAACAGAATCACTGATAACATTACTTAGGTGAATACCATGCTGTCAATCAAATTGTCGGCAAGGGCCTTCACACTACTGATGACGATACCTTCGAGTTCACAAAGACCCTGATCGAGCGCCTCGAGGCCACAAAGACAGAACGTGCTGATGATGATGCGATTGTCGATAACGCTGCCGGACAAGCTTATGTCGAGCAATTCGCTCAACAGACGTTTGATCGTGCTGAGCGCACTCTTCGCGCAAACAAGGTGACAAGGTATAAGAGAACAACTCCTGGTGAGGCTATGAGTGCGACTAACAAGGTCTAGGCAAACCGCCGATACATTCGACGCTGCAGCAACATTCTTCGACCTCACCCGCGAATGGGGCGAGCCTGATCCCGAAGTCGTCAAGAAGATCAAATTCGCCAAATGGAACGCCGCTCGCATTCTCAAGGCCATCCGCGAAGGCAAAGATCCCAACGAGACGAATCCCAATGCCCCTGAGCCTGAACCCGAAGTCGCTCTCGATCCATCCGACCCTGATGTTCAAGCTCTTTCAGGCGTTCCACGCGCTTCAGTTGAGGATGCACCAGATGCTGGAGAACCTCCTAGTGTTCCTACATTCACGGATGCGCCTCCTAGAATTCCAGATGATCCTGGATATTTCCCTCCGCAACCTGAACACCAACCACAGGAGCCTTTCGTGCCTTCGCCCTTGAGTCAGAGTCCCACGCCAGGTCTATCTGGTGGTCCTCCTCCGCCGCCACCTGTTGGCCTACCGCCTGCTGTATCTCCTGCGCCAGAGTCTCCAGCACAGCCTGCAACACAGATTCCTCCTCAGCCTTCACCTCAAATTCCAACTAAGCTTCCCTCGCATTTCGCTCCTCCACCCCCACAGCCATTCACACCTTCGGCACCTCCATCCTGGACAACGACTCCAAGCGCTCCTCATCCTGCGGCAATAAACCCCCAACCTGTAATCCCCCAGGCGCCCGCTCCTCAACCTCCAGCGCCAGCACCAGCTCCTGTGCCTGCGCCTGTCCAGACTACCGGTTTCGCGACAGACCATCGGGATATCAATCAGGCGCAGAAGCATGCTAAGTGGGCGATATCAGCACTTAACTTTGAAGATGTTCCCACGGCGGTTCAGGAGCTGCGCAATGCACTCAGAATGCTTGGAGCTCAGTAGAGCAGTTTGTTAGTGTTTTGGATTCACGAAATATAGATGAGAACGATGCCACGAGTTTGAATAGGAATGAACTGTCATAGTGATTTATTTCATGAGTAAGCTAAGAGTATATGTGTCATCTGTTGTATTGCCAGTATAAAAGCCGCTTGTTATAAACCTCATTTCAACCAAAATCCCTTACTCTTTAATCGTCTTAGGCCAAAGCCAGCACGCTATGTTCTTCAAGTCCGGAAGCAGGGAATCCTCCAGGAAAACTAATCGGGAGAGTATCAACTTCCTCCTCGTCGTCGGCGTCCGTCCATCCTCTCTCAGGTCCCCATTCAATAGCCAGGCCAGCTTCGTTCACAACACCTAGGAGGCCTTGCATCATGTCACCGGACTTCTTAACGCTTGGCCAACCGTCGAACTCGATGGTATGAACAGATGGCAAGGCCTCCAAGACATCGGTGAGTAGATTTTGACTGAACGCCTCATAGAAACCGTCCGCACGACGGAAACCCTGGATGGATTTATCGCTAGGGTCGAACTCGACGAAGACCTTCAAGCATCCAACGTCGACACAATCGGCAAGCCCAAGCGCGGGGTTGACAACCCATCCTCTGGGTGGCGCACCCCATCCTGGTCCAAGGCGCAATTGCAGCGATGTAATGAATCGTCGCTGCTGCGGCTTCAGCCTAGCCAGTAGAGGCTTCTTGCTCTTGAAATATTTTCCGGGATAAGTTGGGAACAAACGGAATGTCCTTGTGCTGTAGAAAGCAAAAGTCGCCTCATCATGAACTTGCCTGCAAACGCGCATAAGACCTAGTTTCTTATGTACGCGCTTATAATTTTGGGGACCGAGATCTAAAAGCGTATCGACATCATCGAAGAAGTATGTATAAATCTGAATGCGGACTTCGGCAGGTAGAGAGAGGAAATGGAATGGTGTTTTTGGGACTCGACGTTTGGGTCGGAGGGGAATGAGAGGTACGTCGAGGGTCAGGTCGGCGATATTGATCTTGTTGACATCTTCTTCTGTGACGGCGGAAGGCTCAGGGTTTGCGGGAGCGGGAGGTGCGCTTTTGGCTGACGGCATTACAATGCGTATTGAGCCAGCTGGACGAGAGGCTGAGCTCTTGCTCGATCTTCGTGCCATGGTGAGTGGTTGTGAAGATTAGGTGGCAAAGAGGAGAATTTCGATGATAAGGAAAATGGAGAGGCGTAGGTCAGATATATCTAGAGGCGATGAAAAGGGGCGCAGCTAATTGTCGAATCGTGAAGTGCTTTGGTCTACTTTCGAGGAGTGAGGCTTGTCATGAGGGTGGGTATCATGGTGTAGAAACAATGGATGAGAAAGCACTTTAGAAGGCGGCGTCAATTGTAGTCTCGGGTAGCTAGTCGGAATAATCGGGGACTATTTAGTTAGATCGTGGCGAATAAGAAAAGATTTTTGTTGGAGAGAAATCTGAGGAACACCCTCGATATCAGAAGCGGAGTAAAAGCAGCGAGATGCAAGGCCCAATCGAAATCAGAGTATCACTGACGATTGTCGTCTTCATTGTCTGACAATGCCTCAACTTGAACTTGGATGGGTCTTTCAGTGAACAAGGGTCATTACTGGGTATCATGGAGGGGTTCATGATCGGAGCGTGATCGGAGGTGATGTCCCGATTTCACGTGAGCGATAAAACATATGACGCCATCGGTATATTAAAAGTCCGTGCAACTTGTGCACGGCTAATCCACGGTGTCTTCCATCAAGAAGCTCCACTTTGTCAAGCAGAACCGTGTGATTTTTTTCCATGGCCGACGACACCATGCTATGGCGGAGCATCAGACCAACTTCGTCAAGCTGCAAGTCAACACCCTAGGCCATTGAAGTTCGATCCTCCACCATCGACACCGCCAACAAATACTCCAATCCTAGTGGTTTACTCTCTATCACGCCGACATGCTATCCAGAGTAGCCCAGGCTTCGCGCTTGGGCTTGATGACAGCTCGTCTGTCACGGCCCGTCGCATCTCCTTCTCTCCGAATTCTTCCCGCCGTCGCTCCTCAATTTACCTCACCATGGCTCCGAACATATGCCAAGAAATCCTCCTCTCAACAATCTAAAGACCCGAACCAGAAGCCTTCTCAGGCGCAAAACGATGCCAAAAATGCTAAAAAACCCGCCGAGAATGACGTTGACAAGGCTGGCGAGAAGCCGGCCGAGGCTCCTAAGGAGGGGGAGCAAATACCTTTCGATAAGCTACCCGATCTGACACAGGGTATTCCTTCGACGCTATTTGAGGAGATGGGTGGTGATAAGAAGAAGGATGAAAAGGCGCTGCAGGAGATGGAGCAGGCGGAATCTAGTGGTGGACGGGAGCGATCGGAATATGTTTCGACATCTGAGCGCAACCGCAAGTGGTGGACAAGATTCATGCTTATTGCGACGGCTGCCGGTGGCACCCTAAGCGTTCTATACATGGGTCGCAACTGGGAAGACACCATCGAAGCGGATCGTCATCCTGATATTCCCAACGGACCTGGTCTTGGTTTGTGGTGGAAGCGTGCCAAGGCCCGTTTGACCGAGTCCGTGACCTACTACCAAGAGCCTGCCTTCGAGAAGCTCCTCCCCGATCCTGATCCCTCATTCGAGCGCCCTTATACCCTTTGCCTGAGCTTGGACGACCTTCTCGTTCACAGTGAGTGGACTCGTGAACATGGCTGGAGAATTGCAAAACGACCTGGTGTGGACTACTTCATACGGTATCTTAGTCAGTACTATGAGCTGGTCCTGTTCACCTCTGTTCCGTTTGCTACCGGCGAACCTATCATGAGGAAGTTGGATCCTTTCCGATTAATCTTGTGGCCGCTCTACCGAGAGGCTACCAAGTTTGAGGATGGAGAGATCGTCAAGGTGAGCACCCTCTACGATACCGAGTAAATTTGCGCTAACAGTTTAGGACCTTTCCTACCTCAACCGTGACTTGAAGAAGGTTATAATCATCGACAGCAACCCTAAGCACGTCCGCAACCAACCCGAGAACGCCATCATCCTCGAACCTTGGAAGGGCGACCGAAACGATAAGGAGCTCGTTAACCTCATCCCCTTCCTCGAGTATATCCACACCATGCAATACGAGGACGTTCGAAAGGTCCTCAAGTCCTTCGAGGGCAAGCACATCCCAACCGAGTTCGCCCGTCGTGAAGCCATTGCCCGCAAAGAATTCCAGGCCAAGCAACTCGCCCACAAGCAGAAGCACGGCTCTGGTGTCGGCGCCCTAGGAAACCTCCTCGGCCTCAACCCTAGTAACATGAGTATGATGGTCTCCCCCGACGGCGAACAGAACCCCGCCGAAGCTTTCGCACAGGGCAAGATGCTGCAAGACGTCGCCCGTGAGCGCGGTCAACGAAACTACATGGAGCTCGAGAAGCAGATCCGCGAGAACGGAGAGAAGTGGCTCAAGGAAGAAGCCGCCATGATGGAGGCAGCCCAGAAGGAAGCTATGAGCAGCATGATGGGATCATTCTCCGGCATGTTTGGAGGCGGCAACCCACCCGAGAAGAAGGCCTAAGAGGATGCTCAGCGAGGTGGCAAGCACATCTCCACTAATTAATGTCTTGTAATTTTTACGATAGGGGCCTGTTACAAATATCATACCTTCAGATTGGGAAGAGGTCTTATAGAAAAGCATGGGGGAATTGTCCTTGATGGTTTAGGGCATTTGGTGTAAGAGTGAAGGAGGACTTTGTATATTAGGTGTATGTATGCTGGGGATGATTATGTAAAAAAATATGATGTTACAAGTAAAAGTTATGAGATTGAAGAATGAAGCCATTTCTGTGTTTTCTTGTTGCCGTGTTATCATCCCAAAGTTATCCTCATGACTTGCATTCGTCCCGTACGGTGATGGACTGGGATAAGGTTTAGCTTTACAGATCGCCACCAGCATCCACGTCATTCCCGTCGGATACAAGATCTTCGAGTAGTCGCTCGGGAATATTCCAACGTGTGAGGCTTGGTATCTCAGAGTCAAAGTCAAGTTGATCTTTTGAGCCCTGAACAAATACTCCTGAGTGATGTTATGGTCATGATTGATCAACGTAGCCTACGTGTTCCCTTTGCTTCTACACACTCCAGCCAGCATACCTCATAACTCTGGCTGGTAAGTTCCTGAGTCAAATCAGGGGCATTCATCCAACGGGCTTAAGATACGAGACATAGGGTGTGTAATATGGTTTATTGCCTATGAAAAGGCACAAATGATTCCTCCCCATTCTCATTGCTCAGTGGCCAATGACCACATCCTTTTCCAACCTTGATCCAATATCCAACCAGCAGACAACACCTTTGAACACCCCAAACTCCAGTCCAGGCAAATTGCCAAACTCCCTCCGTGATAAGTTTTCCGAGCAACCTTATCAGACATGTTTTTAACAAGATGTTTTTGGCGAAAAAGGTTCCCAAAAGAGCGTGGCTGGCAGCGAGCAAGCAAGCTCACCACGGCCCAAGTTCATTCAGTGGTAGAATTACCACTTTGCAAGCATTAGCACAAATATTCACTAGTTTTAGAAACCAACTCATCACTTACGGGCTGATTCTCCCAGTAGGTAGTACCTCGGGGGGATTCTTGTCGCAGGGGGTTCGCGCCTCCCTTCCAGTTGGTGCTCTTGAACTTGGGAGGAGAGCCGGACTTGCTCTCACGCGTGATGGTGTGAGGACCGCCATCGTAGGGCTTTTTCCTGTAATTCAGGCAATCAGCTCCATTCCGAACAATGTACTTCCCGTCAGGGGGGTTGGTGCGCCAGTTGAGATGATGAGTATGATACTCCTGCTTATCTCTTTCTTCGAACTTTTTAGACCGGATGAATGGGCCACAACACATGTTGGAGGGTTGTGTTTAGAAGAGGATTTTTGGTGGTTGGGTGGTTGTTTGTGATGATCAGAGAAAGAATGGGAGGGGGAAAAAATAAGGGGGAGGGTGGTGGTAAGAGAGCGAGACTTTATAGACGACAGAATGGGACTGAGAACTTGGTCGAGGAACAAACAGAGTTGACTATTGTCCTATTGCCGTGGACTGATGATACGTCTAGTACCTTACGAAACAATCAAATTGCCATGTCAAAATGTCAATATACGATGAGAGCCTACTGTCACAAGACTGTATAGTTACTCAAGACAAGATGATGGCCTATCAGCTGAAAGCACATCCTCCTCCAGATTAATCACGTCTCACAACCAAAATCAGTATACCGTCCTTATTGGAGTCTCGTCTATATCATCTGTCGCCAGATCTTAGTACTGATTTTGATTGGTAGAACCGAACCCCAAAAAAGTATCACGGCAGTGACTTCTCATTGTCGCCCACTCATTATACTTCTGCACGTGAAATGAGCCTGTCGCGTCCCACGGAAATAAACGTCTTCTTCGACCATCTTCCATAACAGTACCTGTGACGACAAAAGGACAGAGTTGTGATAAGCAGCAATCACATGTGTTGGTTTTGAAAAGGCTCATTCATGCTCGGAGCTCACGCGAGCAGAGTCTGAGTTTGAGTCGCTGTTTGTTACCGAGTTTATCATAAAAGCCCCAGGCCATCATCCCCTCCTCCCC